>CM021108.1:319969838-320011334 GCA_007115665.2 Sequoiadendron giganteum
TTTTGGGCAAATAAAGTATGGGCTTTTAGTCAGTGTGATGCCAGGAAGATACTGGCAAAATTTGAAAATTTTGAAAATTAGGGTTTTTGAAATCTATTTTTAGCTCGAAACCCTAAAAAATAGGAACTTGTCAGAATTGGATGAAATTAATTTTGATTGGCTTATTTCACATCACAATCACAGTGGTGAAGTCAGTTTCAGTTAAAAGTCGGTTTAAGGCTGGTGGGTAGTTTTCACTTTTTTAGGAGAAAAGTTAGGATCTTCGGGGTCATCAATGGCAGTTGGCCAGTACCAGGTATCAATATCTAAGCCTGAAACTCAAAGAGGAACGCTCTATGATAAAAGATGTTGGAAATAATGCTTTTGATGGAGGGGATTTTCAGATTGGCAAAAAGTGCTAAAATATTCTAAGTCTGGGAACTTTTCACTATGTAACGTAGTAGACACTTGCGCAATCAACGTGCAAATCAACTTTATAGTGTCCATACATGTGAAAATGATGAAGTATAGTCATCCACACACCTCAGCAGTCACAACGCTTCGACATGGTCAACCGCAGGGATGGATACAGCGTTTGCAAAGCATAAAATGGTGAAAATCAATGAATTCAAAACAAATCCGCTCCCCTGTAGCCTAGGGGCGCCCTTCCTTTTGAAGGTCAAGATTTGATTGTTTTCGATTAAGAACACATTCATTGTTTTATGTTTTCAGTCAGCTTTCCGACTAGCCATGAAGCAAGATTATCCGAGTTACAGAACTCCGGCAAACGAAGACAGAAGCAGAGGTTGCGAAGAGTGTTTTCTCACAAGGAGGCAGTCTAGAAATGCAGATCCGCTCCCTTCTAGCCCAAGGGCGATTTTCTTTTTGAAGGCCCAGATTTAGATGCATGTGTGTTTTGATGGTTTCGGTCTTTGCAAAATTAGTTTAGCTTTTCAACGAGCTATCAAGCGAAAGCGTATCCAGTATAGAAATCCGGTTATCAGCGTTAGAAGTGGAAATTGCAGGCAGGATACATGTCAGAAGAAGTTTTTCAGAATGCAAATCCGCTCCCCTGCAGCCCAGGGGCGATCCTGAATAAGACCTGTTTGATGGATGAATTTGCAATTGAAGTCTTCCTGAGATCTCTTCCAGCTCAGTTCAGTTTTGCAGTGTATCCGTTCACAAGACGATCCGATGTTCTGAGTAACTGTGATAGAGGTCCTACCGAGCACGTAAAACAGAGGATGGTGAAGCGTAGCTACACAAAGCTGCACAGCTGTAGGCTAGGGGCGATTCTCCTTTAGGCCTGCCAGACGGGGTTATTTGCAATTATAGTCTTCACAAGACTTGTGTGCAATTACTCAAGCTATCCAACGAGTCTAGCCGACAGCCTCCGGGATTTGGCGAGTGCTCGTACGTGTGAGGTCAAGATGATAATGCTGTGAAGAAGAGCTGATTAAAGGCAGTTCAAAAAATGACTTAAGTGTAAGAATATAATTTTCTTTGAAAAAGGCAATTTTCTTTTAGAGGCCTTAAAAGCAATTTTTTGGCTTCGTCGTCTCCAAGAACATCTCTTGCAAGTTGACCAAACTGTACAGCAAGACAGACGGCACGCGTATCGGAACATTCCAGTTCCCGGTATCAAGGGTCAAAGTATGGTGTTCAGATGAAAATCACACTTTTGTCAAAATGGTGTTTGAGCTATCACAGAATAGGGGCGCTCATTCTTTTGGGGTTTTTAATACAATTTTCAAATCCCTCATATACAGTCATTGGATGGAGAATACTTCTAGTCATGCAATGAATCCATTATTCAGTCAGTGGAGTTCATCATTCACCGTCAACGGCAGTTTGAAGCATCAGAAGGCAGAACGAAGAAATGACTAAGTCTGGAGTCAAAACATCAATTTAATCAGAGGCGCCTAATTTTCTAAGGTATCAGATGATGATTTTAGCAGTTGCTGCTCCCAGCAGACATTTCATCCTTGTCATGCAAGCTTCGCGGTGGATATCTCAGCACAGTCGCAGGCTCAGTCAGTCAGCCAGAAATCAGAGTTGAACATGGTCGGTTGTAACTTTGCAGTCAGCTACAAAATAGGAGATTCTCAAAAATCTCATAACTCTTGCAAATGGAAGCCTAAAAGATCAAAATTTGACTTTTTAGAATCAGGGAAGTGTGTTGAGCACAACAAGATGCTATTTTTGGCAAAATGATAAAAATAATATTTTGCATGCAAGGCATTAAAAAGTGACGAATTTCTTCAAAGATAAATATTGGTGCCACTTTTAGTTCTTTGCATGCTTTGAAATTAAAATATTATTTTTAGTCTAAAGACTCAGAGACAGCAGCAGTTCAACTGGAAAGGGCCAATCGGATTCCTTCTTCACAGTTAGGGTTTGAGCTTGCAGTCTTGCTTTTGTAGTACGATTTTGCTCTAGTTATGCAAGCATGGCATTCATCATTTCATTCATCCAGCTTGAGCAGAGGTGAATTCTTTCTAGAGTTGGGCGAATTTCTTCAACGGTCAGTTGTGAAGGCATAAAAATATTCTTTTGCAGGTACAAGTCAAGATTCATCAGCAGAATTCAAGGCAGAGTGGTGATTTTGACAGAAGAAGATAATAAATAAATAAAAATTAAAAAACATCTTTCTTCTTCTCTAGATTTCTTCCATCTTCTCGTCTTAAATTTTTCTCACATGTTTGAAGAATTGGCGTTTTTGGCAAAACAAATCATCTGGGTTGATTCAGAATTGCTTTCTCAGCAAAACCCATGTGCTAGAATTTTCAAGAAAAATTTGTTCCAGAGCATCGGTTCTTGAGGCTTTGATTTTCTGAAGTGAAATTCCTTTGCATGGTGGAGTAGAAGTCGATATTTTTCGAATCTAACGTTGTGGGTTGTCTTAGAAATATCTTCTGGACAAAACCCATATCTTAGATTTTCTCGGAAAAAAATGTCCTCACAGCCCCTCAGATCTCAACTGAAAACCTTTTGCATGCGGGCCTAAATCACATTTTTTCACAATTCTAACATTGTGGGTCATCTTAGAATTTGATTCTACATAAAACCCACGTCTCAGAATTTTCTGTGAAAATTGCCCTCCGACAAGCTATTTTAGCCTCATTAGGAGAGATTTTTGGTTTTTTGGAGAAGTTGTCAGAATATAGCCATGTTCACAGTCAACAGGCGAGTTTTTCAGGATGTAGTTCACGCAGAACGAATTCAAGACCAAGTCAATCTTAATTCATGATTTCATCAGAAAAGCTGACATTGATTTGTATCAAGCGCATCGGAAAGGTTGACAAGAGTAGTCACTCAAGTTCACATGGTTTCATGTCTCGTGTAGCTGATTGTCTTCCAAGGCCAGTTTAGAGGGTTGATACCGTTGGGTTTCTGTGTATGCAGCATGTTCATTTGTATTTCTCACAACCAAAGAGTTCGCAGTTTCATCATGCAACACTCTTCCATAAAGAAAAGCATGAAAAACGTGAGAAGCATCAAGCTTCAGAGGAAACAGTGGCCATCACTTCAGTTACAAAGCCGCCATAGTTACCAGCCAGTGAAGGGCCAGTTTAAGTATACAGAGATTTTCGGTTTTGCTTGAGTTACTAACTAGCAGTTGATTGACAGTTGAGACATGTGATGACCTCTAGATGGTGATGCAGTTACTAACCTCGTGGAGGGGTTACTTGCTCGAGATCAGGGTCAGTGAACTTCAGTTCAAGGCGTCCCACCTTTTCCAAGATAGACATTAGACACAGGAGTTAAACTCGAGGCTTCTTTCCGAGTTAACTGGTTGTTACACATTGCATGCCATGTCTTTCTTGGAAATATCTACATATACTTGGAGATTAGATTAGATTTTTTCAGTTGACTGATGATAGCATTCCAGTTGACTTGCTTTCAATAAGGACGTGCATGTTGCACCTTGTCCATTTAGATTAGATGTTTCAGTTAACTGATGATAGTTTCCCAGTTAACTGTATAGTTTCATTCAATTAGGGTTTAGGAATAAGATCTTGCATGCATTGCAAGACCTTAGTTGACTCAAGGTGATTTTAGGGTTGCCTACACCTTGAAGTCTATAAATAAGAGCTTTAAGCTCATTTGTAATTTAACTTTTGCTTGATAGCATACATGCTGCGCCTACCTTGCCTATAGTATTGCTATTATTGTATCTGTTCAAAGAGTAATTGCTGTTATAATAAATTGTTGCGCCTACCTTGCCTTCATGTTATTGTTATGGTGTTTATTCGATCTTAGTTAAATGGGGTTGTTGGTTTGATCGTTATTGCATGCGTGTTGCGTCTATACAATCTACTGTCCCAGTTGCTTACCTTTTGTTTTGTTGATTATAAGCCTATTCAGAAGAGCAAATAGTTGCGCCTACCTTGCCTTCATGTTGCGAAACTGTACTCAAAGCTTATCGTATGATGTGTGTTATAGTAGACTCATTCAGCCAAGCAAATAGTTGCGCCTACCTTGCCTTCATGTTGTGACGCTGTACCAGGTTTACCGTCCATTTGTTTGTTTTAATAAACTTCTTCCCGGATTAGCAAATAGTTGCGCCTACCTTGCCTTCATGTTGTGAGCCCGCACCTGGAGTTTATCGTACAATACATTCCTGCTCCATTTCCTCATGCTCTGTTTCTTGAGGAAATTGGATAGATATTAAAGAAGTTAGCTTAGTTGTAGTTACATGATCTGCGAAACCAGAAAATACTTAGCTGCAACGTTCTAGGTTTTCTTAACCTTGTGCCTCTACCAGCTGAGAACAAAAAGATAGGACATTAGTTTAGTTTTCTATTTCATGCATTCCAGCACAACGAGGGAGCTTCCCCTCCTAATTTGAAGAGCACTCATTACGTAGTGTGCATAGCTGTCCGTACAAACTCACACTCTAGAGGTGTTAGTTCTTACGTAACACATTCTACCTTCATCAACCAACAAACTAAGGACACACTTTCTAACTCTTCCTCTTTCCTTTAACAAATTGTAGTTCCTTTCCCAGCTCTATTGTATTCATTTAAGTTTATTATTGATGTTTAGAATAGTAAAAGGAATGAGCTTATATTCTTATCAAAAACACAAGAGTGAGTAGTTAAACACATCTTCTTTCTTAGAGGTACTTTACTTTACCTTATAGGGGAATATTAATGTCCAATCATGACTAAAAGTAGGTCAGCGAGACACAAAAAGTGAGAGAAAGGGAGACAAAGTAGAAAAGCATAGATAATGAAGGGAAGTTTATTGTGTTCTTCTTTATTCAAATCAGAAATAAAATAGGTGAATATAACAAGAGACAACCAACCAAATGTCAACTAACCCTTAGTGACAATGATAGTTAATGCACCCTCCCTTATTACTAACATTAAGAAGCTCAATGTTGGATTATCTTGTTGTGCATTTATCTCCTATGTCAATGTAGTTCTATAAAAAAAGTATTTGACTTACATTTATGACCATTATATTAGATATTCTAACAACGATATCAACAGGATGCTTTTGTTTTCACAACCTAGTAAATCTTCTTATCTCCCTTCAGATCTGCTTGTTATTTCTCCCTTTAGTCTTTAGTGTGAAATCACTATAACTGACATTCAATGATTCTGTCAACGAGAAACTCTTTTTATGCTGCTATGCTCGATTTAACAATGATAGCATTTATTCAGCCCAGTCTAATCCATAAAAGCTAAAAGAGAATTATATGACAACAACAATTCATAATAGATATAAGAGTAATAGATAGCAATCAAGCATTAAACAGCAGTTAATAATTGCAATAACTGAATGGTTTTGTAGCAGTGATGATGTCTACATAGGTATGCATCATAGGTTATTGCCAAAACTTAAAATTCAAGCCTCTCATGTAACCACTGTTACAAGACTCGGACTCAGCAAGCTGATTTTTTACCCAAACTCGGGCTTGGCATCCACACTCGGCAAATTAAAAAACTCATGAAATATAGAGATTTTTTAAGGATTTAAAAACTGTTTCATGCACCCTTTAATAAATAAACCTTAAAGACACAATAAACTAATCAAACTGAAGCTACTTTGATCATATACACAAGTATACATCGATAACATAAATATAAAATTAAATGTAGACTTTAGCTGAAGAAAACAGCATTATTAGATACATTACTCATAGATTATGATATACATGGCATCAAAAACAAAAAACACAATATGGAGTCATGAACTATAGATAAAAGGAGCTTCTATCCCTCAGTCCAAGATTACTAGTTGTATGTGGAGTCATTCACTTGCATCTTAGACATGTCTGTAAATGCTGCTAATCCTTAGGAGCATTACTTAGGATAGGGTTTGACTTAGCAAACTAGAAGTATAAATGTAATTTAATAAATAGAAATTTAATTGGGAAAAAGTCAAAAAAAAATGTTGCTTTTCCATCCAACATGGCCAAAAATATTTTTATTTTTTTGTTTTTCTAAAACTAGTGTAGTGACCTGTGAGCAGCACCCCCAGGTAAGTCAAAGGTTAGAGCCCCTTGTGGGGATAGGAGGGGAAACACCATGAGTCAAGTGGTAGTGCCAATTGCGGAAGTTTGGGGGCAATGCCCCCAACAGGATCGAGGGCCAGCACCCCTCACAAGGTCGGAAGGCAATGCTCCTGGCACATTCCTTGTCATGATATAGGGTGGGGTTGAGAGGCAAAGCCCCTACCACCAAGCCCAAATTAAAGCTTTTAAGACCACACAAACCGTCATGGGGCATGACATTTTTCATGATTTTATCACTTTTAACCATCCTCCAAAAGTCCTTCAAAACCCTTCAAAAAATGCTTAACTTTCATGCCTTTACGTTTAAGCATTTTCAATTTTTTATGTTTTCTTTTCTAATTTTCATTGACCTAGCTAAGTCTACCCATCAAGACTTGCTGAGTCCAGCAAATCTAGCAAACTCAGCAAATCTAACTAGACTCGCCAAGTACTCAGATCAAAAGTCCCAGGCCTCATTTTGAGCTACTCGCCGACTCTAGGTGAGTCCTGGCGAGTCTTGTAACTATGCTCTTGTAACCCATAGAGAAAATACTTAATAATTAATAATTGTTATCTGATAAAAATAGTCACTTCCAAATGTTGTCACCCTTAAACTTGCAGCTTTTCACATTAAAAAATGCACTTGGTTATTGAGTTGTAAGAGATCACTTGTTTTTTATTTACCTCCATAATAATAAGGCTTTATATATACTATTATTTGACTTTCTAATAATTATTTTGTTATCTTGTGTTTGATTGCATTTTTATTGGAATGAGCAGGCAAGTACATATGAATACCTTTACATTGGTCAACCCAATATAGCAGCACAAGGAAATTTGTATGTCATTATTTATGAGCAGCAGTTTTGATTGTCAACACAGTAATAACAGAACCTAAGAAGAGGTGGAAAACCAAGCTAAAGGTAAGAGACACTGGAAAAAGGCCCATAAGATTGTGAAGAAAAAGCAATTATATTGATATCAACCAGAGTCCTATGCCAGATAAATATCATTATCAGTAAAAATTGGTCGGCTGGAAGTATCACAAGCTGAACCTATGTTGGAGAGTAAGTGGCATAAACTACCAGTCAAGATTTTGAGTTGATTGTCCATATCTGATGAAACAAGAAACAACAGTCACTAAGACCAGATAATTGTCCAATAATGTGGAAAAATGTAGAGCTGAGCCAAAAACTGCTTAGGGGAGGAGGTTGAACTCAAAACCATCTTTGATTTCCAAACCTGCAAGGTTTGATGGTGAACCCAACCAAAACCCAACTATACACTGTCTAAATTGGGAAATATTAATGGAATGAGTACAGTATCACACAAGATAAGACAAGATGAGTAATTTCTAAGCATGCTACAAGATTACAAGATCAAATGGTTTGAACAATTAAAAGATGATGACAAAGTTCATGGCAAGAAGTAGAAGCAGCATTCACTAAGGAATTTACAAAGCAGCGCACAGATATACAAATCCCGAATTAATTGATTAATACAAATTCATCAAGGATTATAACAAACAAAGGTTAAATTTAGAAGAGATGTAAGTCAGTCTGACTCGCAATGATCTCAAACAGCAATATTTTGTGATTAAAAAGAAAGGAAGAAATTATATTAATGACACAAAGTGACCAAAATAGGTCAATGGGACTCAGAAATACAGCTGGAGACAATAGTAGGAGGGAGCAAAGAAGAGGCTCTCAAAAAGTTACAAGCTAAAAGATAACTAAAAGCAAAATAAAAGCTGATAGCCGAAAGCCATTTTGACAAACAAAAAGGAGGGGTGAACCCAAAAAGAGGAAATCCTAATCCAATCAAAAGGGAAAGAACCCGTGAAAGCACCAAAATGACTAAAAATAGTCATAAAAAAGTCCAAATATCTTAGAGAAACGACAAATCACCAAAGAACAAGGGCCAAGGAAACTGATTTGCTGAAATGAGTGAAATAGGTCTAAATTTCTAATACATATCACTAGATGAAGAACCAAAACACTCACCAGTAACAATGAAGGCATCAATACAGAATCTAACGATGTACCCTATAGAATGCCCTAAGCTAAGAGACCTTGGATGGTTGTCATTGGCAAAGCGCAAATGCATTGCCCCAAAACTCTACCTAAAGCTCTCCTAAAATGACCCTCCACCATCTAAAATACCATTGCAGGTGGAAAAGAAGATGATGACACATGCCTAAATATAAGACCCTGACTAGGAGCAGAACACAACAAAAGGGTTATGCCTTGGGTGATAAATATGAGGTGCCCTAGTTCCAGTGAATGCAAAGGTAGTGCAAACAAAAGTACATTATCTCACTAATTAGTCATCAACAGTGTGAAAATTTGTGGAGTTTGTAGGGCATTTAATGCCTCCAATGCTAGCAACAAGCTTAAAGAACAAGGCGCTCAATTTGGTGGCCCTAGAGGTCCCCTAGAAGGCCCTACACCTAGAGGTGCTAACCTCCCTCGAGAAAAGAGCCAAGCATCACTAATCTGGAAAGTGAAAGAAAGAAGATAGTGAGCCATTGGAAACTCTATAAAAGCAATGGTATATCCCTTGTATCTCATTGTATATAAGTCATTTGAAAATAAAGTGCTCCTCCATCTTTGCCTCATGGAGAGGGCAAAGCCAACAAATCTAATCGACACATAGGATTAGAGAAAGTCTAAGAGTGGTGCCCACAACAAAATATCAATACAAGCATCAAAGAATGCTAGATGTAGAAGAACAAAATTACTTGCAGAAACAAAATGCAAATGAAGATGACAATGAATCCAATCTAGAAGAAATCGTGTATTTATATGACAAGAAACTAGAAATTGGAAAAGTAGAAACTCAGTGCTTAAAAGTTAAAATACAAAATTGAAGGATACAACAAAGAAGAATGTCCTATCAAAACTTGTGGAATATATAACTTAAGGACTCGCAATACAAATGAATGTCAATTAATCTAGAAAGTAATAACATCGATAGATGCATGATTGGGTAATAAACACCATCAAGCAAAGCTAATAGGAACTAAGGAAATTGATGATCCTCAAATACTAGCACTGGTAAAATTCAAATGTCACGACCTAGTCAACGGAGGCAGCTAGCTAATGACTGCTCAAGTACACCAGCACAAGTCTCAAAATTTTGCACAAAATGTGGTCCTAGTGACCATCGTTATGAAGATTATCCTAAAATGAAACCATCCAACATTGCTGAAATAGAGAGAATGGAAGAAGATAAGTATCTATTGGTTTTCACTTGAGTAACAAAGATATAAGAATCAAACACTTGTGTACCGTCGTAAATTGTCACCTTTGACAATTTCACTCTATGTTTTGTCCCCCTAAATTATTGAGCCTAATTAAGCACCTAATTTCCTAAATTATGCATTTCGAGGCCCATTTGTACCATTTTCCGAGAAATTGCAAGCATTGAACAAATGCATCCAATTGATATTTTGCCCCCGACACTTAATGTCCTGGAAAAGAGGGCCAGAATTTTGTATATGTCGGTGTCGGCATTTTAACATTCAAAATTCAAATTGCAAATGTCAGCTTTTGGGATTTAATTTGCGGGAAATTGAAGAAATGCCTATAAATACCTAGTTATTGCATCATTTGAAATCTAAGGAGAATTTATGAGCAATTACTATTGTCAAGAGCATTATTGAGCAAGTCAAGAGCAACATTTTCAAAGACCTATTGCAGCAATTCAAGATCCAACATCATGTCAAATCCTATGTGAGTTTATATGTGTTCATGTTATCATTGTTTTGTGAAGGCTAACCATTTTGTAGGTCTCCAAAGCAATTCAAGCAATCAAACAAGCAAGATCCAAAACCTTGAAGTGATGTGTATGACTTCAATCCTTCAAGGAAGCCATTGAAGGGTGGTGAGTTGCAGCACTTTGTTGATTCATCATTCCTTCCTATCATTTATCCATTTTTATCATTGACATTGCCATTGTGGAAGTGCACCTAAATGGCACAACATTTCTTCTCTTTGTGAATGTGCAAACTTCAAGTTTAGAGAGGATTGAAGGACCTTTGAAGATCATTTGTCCATTGTTGCAATTGAAGCCCTACATCTTGTCAATTCACGGAAACTCACCTACAAAATTATCCGATAGTGATCCAACAAATTTGCAAGCAAAAAACAGGTGTCTCAGATCTGCCATCAAAGGATTGCAAAATAGAGCAGGACACCCCTTCAAGGACCCATACACACTTGGGAAAATCAGTCCTCCTAAATCCAAATTTTTATGACAAGTACACATTAGTCTGCTCTTCCCAAATCTGCCTACAAATTATTGTTACAGTCTATACATTGTTAGGTGCAATGTCCCCATTTTTAGCCCTACGCTTTCCAATGACTGTTAGCCTATTTCTGGAGGCCTATAGGCTAGTCGGAGGCAGAACTAGGGTTTCCTATTTTCTAGGAGGTTTCCTTCGGAGTTTTCAGGGGTTGCATGCAGGAGTTTGGCAGTTTGTCTTTTGGATCTTTCTAGGTTTTCAAAGAGCTTCAGAGGGGTGCAACATGCATTTCAATCAAAGGATATTTTTGGAATTAATATTCTTAGTAAGTTACGATGACTGCCCAATTTGTGCTCAAACGAAGTTTGGAGTCGCTTACTATTTTTGGTAGTATGCTATTTTTAGTAATTGTTATTCTTGGTAGTACAGTTTGGTAGCAATGTAGCATTCAATTTCTATTTCTAGCAAGGTAATATATGCAAAGGCGTCTCCAACTTTCTTGGAGCTAGAATTGGAAAGTTTTATAACTTAAGTCACATTATATTTCTAATGTGCTTTTGGACCCCCTCGTCTAGGCTTCACAACTTAAGTTCTTTCTAAAAAGGGGACTCTTGACTTGGACGCCTAAGGTGGAGAAAAATACATTTTAAAGTTAATATTTATGCCTTTTCAAGTTGGATGCCCAAGTATGAAGGATTAAATGATTTTTATTAAACATAATGTTGCTCCAAATGTGGCGTCCCTTTTGGATGGAAAAGCAAATTCAAACTTCTGGGTTTTTAGCTTATAAATAAACCCCTCTGCCTCTTCATTTGGTATCCATTATTCATCTCATAACGAAGCTTTGGGATTGGAATACCTCCTAGCCTTATTTAGTTTCAAGCTTGCAAGATAGCTCCTAGCTGATTATTGGTGCTTCTTCATTCAAAGGGTGCAACTAAGCTTCCAAGGTGATGGCTTCATTCAATGTTTTATGATTTGGGGAGTGGCAATGAGTTTGCTTTCAGTTTGTTCCTTTTTGGAGTGTGTTTCTTCAATTTTCATGTTGATGGTTTAAAGTATGGTTGTAGCACGTTTTGACTTACATCTTTATCAGGAGTGGAGCGATTTTTGTGGGTATTAACTCATTGGATGACTAGCATTTGGGGGCCCCTATGCTCCTGTTTTGGTGATTTAAGAAGGTCTATCTAATTTTTGCTTGAGGTTGCCCTTCTCAAGGAGGTCGTACCATTTGATGAGTGTGCCTTGGGATGCGTGCAAAAATAATAAGTGTTGTTTGGAAGCGTTTTTCTATTTGAGATTAGACGCCTAGCCTCTAGGCATCATTCGCTTTTAGTTTGGGATCATTTGGAGATGATTTGACAAAGATACAAGCATTTTGGTGGTTTACCAAAGTTGCTGGTCAAAAAATCAGAACACTGCAATTCTATATCAGACCTGGTATTTTCAGTGTTTTACCTTATTTTTTTGATGCTCATCTTTGTATTTGATATGGAGATCATTGTCTAATATTTGGGCTTTCAAGTTACTAAGAATATCTCAGTTTCATTGTAAAAGTTCTCAATATTGTAACGCTGATTCAGTAGTACTGATCAGCCCTTTCATTTCTGCTCTTTAATTTCATTGAGGCTGGCTTGCCGCCTTGTTGCTTTCCTTTGTTACCCTCTGAAAAGTGGAAGAGGCTGACTTGCCACCTAAGCATTTTACTTCACAATTACTTTTCCTGTAGTCCACTGAAAAGTGGAAGAGTCTGGCTTGCCACCTAAGTATTTACTTTTCTATATTGGCTGGCTTGCTGCCAATATCATTGTACTTCCATGTAATGACCCAAGCTCCGGATCATTCAATTAGCGATTTATTCTTTATTGGATTGACAAAAGTTGTCATCCAATATTGCTAAAACTAATTGGATTTTCAGAATTATAAATAAAATAAAATCAATATAATGAAGTCTGATTCAAATAATAATTTAAATATAATGACCCGAGCTCCGGATCATTCGATTACCGATTTATTCTTTATTGGATTGAAAAAAGTTGTCATCCAATATTGCTAAAACTAATTGGATTTTCAGAATTATAAATAAAATAAAATCAATATAATGAAGTCTGATTCAAATAATAATTTAAATATAAATATGATAGTTGTTTCTGATTTAGTCTTTAAAAATCATGCTTTGAATATGTAAGACGTTAGACCTCTTAAGATTGTTGTTTCTGCAGTTAACCTTATATTCATGCAATTTAGACATAGGTGCTATTTCTGAATTTTGCTTATTATTCATGCATCCTTATTAGAGGATCTCAGCTCCTGTGAGCTCTTCGATCTACTAAGTTAAAATATATATATATCTGTCTGAAAACATTCCATTCCATGATGATATGTGGTTCTATTTGCAACCTTTATTTGTATCTTGCCCAAGGATATGTCTTTCCGTGAAGGATGTGTCTACTTCCCTTAATAAGGATGTGTCCCTTTATAACAAAAACCATCGCAGCCTTAATTAATAGATTTATTTTTATTATTGAAATCGCCTTAGTTCTCCTAATCGTTGTTAAACTCCTCACACCCAATACTATGCAAACATGACTAGAACCTTCGATTTCTCCTATGAGCTTTGATTTCTATAATCATCGGCTTCTTCAATAATTATCACTGCATATCATAATTGCTTCCCTCCACGAATTTGATGCTCTTTAAATTATCATTCTTTTTATTCCCAAACATGCCGAACATATTACCATATGTATTCTCCAGGGAGTAGATGGCTTGAAGAATTATCGAGCCCTCACGGATTACCTCCGGCAATTGCCTAGCATTAAAGATATCATTCTTAGCTCGAATTTGGTCTTCCTACGCATTACAAAATTGATCTCTTATATCTTTTTCTTGGTGAAAGGAACTATGGAGCAAAATTTTGCCTTCAATGTTTTCGACCCTAGCAAGTCTTCTTTCGGCCCTTACTTCTTTTCCGCGTTATGATGGCACCGCGCCTCGAAGGACAAAAGCTACTTTTACATAAAAGCGCGCAACACACCACGTGGTGGCTGCACGGATTTTCTATATATCATTTTCCTTTCAAGCCCAAACAAGGACACATGTCTGCTTGGCAAGGATTTTCCCCAAAGTTGCTCTCATAAATTCAAAGATCGCCCACCAGCACACCACGTCAGCCATTTCGTCGGGCAGGTTATGTCTTTCGCAGATGTATCTCTTTTGGCGGAGTTTGTCGAACAGTGCGGCGTAGTTCTTACTTTCGGGGTTGGACTTTTGGGGTGGCACCATCTTTCCTTGTAGCTGATTGGATCATGTTTTGCTAGGCTGTGCTAGGATCTTATCGTCTTCTGACAACATATCTTCGCAGAACTTCTACAAGATCTAGAGCCATTAATGAAGCAACTCAAACTTTATGAGCGAAGATTGCTGCTATCTAATCAAACCCTAGATCGGATTGCGATCTATCAAGTGCGAACACCTAGCAGTTGTTCATCTCTAATGGTTGCGGCGGTGACTCCTTCTCTTGGCTATTTAAAGGGGTTTGCAGCAAGGAGATAATAAAGAATTTTAGGAATAGATTTTAAAAAAGGGACGAGTTTTTAGGAAGGGGAATAGGAGGATTTTTACAGAGCACTGTTTATGCTCTATGGCATGTTTTATTTGTCAAGACTATTAATCAGATTGGCATCTGACCTTTGTTTTCAGTTGATTTAATGCAAGAACAAACATTACTAAGAAGAAGTTTTGAGATTGTGCATTTTACAGCCTTTATCACAAATTTCTTTTCTTATATTGTTTATGTTGAATGCTCTGTGTCAAGTCTTACGGAGATAGTCTTGATAATTATTTTATGTGCTGTTAGCTTTTATGTTTGATGCTATCTTTCTGAAATTGGGTCATGTTCATTATACTCTTTCATTTTCTGTGAAGGATATGCTATTTTTCATATTGTGTTGTAAGAGAGGAAGGATTCTATAAAGATCCAAAAATTCCTATTAAATTTGGGGTTTCTTATTTCTGTCGAACCTTAATGGATGCTTCCCACAAGGAGATTTGAACAACTGGTCTGTACTTTCTTTAGCCTTAGTCATTTGTTCTCTTCCCAACAATGAAGGGTCAATGGAATTTTGTGTCCATTTCATTAGGAGTAAGGAATTGTTAGATTTTGAAATGTTGTAAAAGCTTTGGCACATCGCCATCTTTTCATTTTCTTTGCATTTCTCTTTTCCCCTTTTCCCAAAACACAGAGAAGAGTCGGCTTTCTTTAAAAATCCTGGAGGTCATTCAATGAGGTGCAATTTGGTCCCCCACTCGCTGAATTTCCCATAAGGCTATTTGAAGAGGGGCAAGCTTTTATGATCAACAAGAACCTTTCATGTCCTTGCTTACGCTCCACGAAAGGTGACTTTGAACGGCATCTATCTTAACCTTGAACGTGATCGTGACCTTAACAACCTTAACCCCAATCTAGATTGTCGTGAACCATGGCTTCTATAGCCAAATAGAGACCTTCTGCGAGACTTCATTCTCATTTCTTCAGGCCTCTTCCTGTATCTTTAGGAAACACAACTATCAACTCATGTCCACCGGAAAGTTGTCCATCCATATAGTATTGTGCTTCAATTGCTATTGGAAATATTGTCATTGATGTCAAAGGCGCTCAATCCAGATTGTTGGTTTGATTGATGTCAAGGAGTTCATTGATCGAAAATTGCTAGAAGAAACAATCGCCATTATTATCATTGGTGTCAATTTAAGAGTGTATATGAAGAGAATACAATAGATCACTCAAGAAGATCCATTTATGGAGTAAATGGAATGTATACAGAGAACATTCAATAAAAGCCTTTAAATGATATTAATATGTTTTTAGAACCAGTGTTACAAGACTCGCCCAAACTCAGCAAGCACCGATTCTCGAGGCAAGTGACCCTAAACGAGTCCCAGAGACTCGACTGTTGAGTACTTTCCGAGACTCACCGGACTTGGCAAACTCACCGAGTCTTGTGCCCCAACCTCGGCCGTTTTAATTAATTTTTTTAAAAAAATTGCGATCTTTCATTCACAAATTTTTTAATTAAATGGTGTGCACCATGAAGGTTTGTGTGGTTTTGAAGGTCTTCATTTGGACTTGGTGGCAGGGGCTCCGCTCAACCCCACCCTGTATCGCGACAGGGAGCTCGCCCCGGGACCCCGCGAGGGGCGCTACCCCTCGACCTCGCTGGGGGCACTACCCCAAGACCCCCGCAAGGGGCGCTACCCCTTGACCCCGTTGGGGGTATTGCCCCCAAACCCCCGCAAGGGGCACTGCCCCTCAACCCCATTGGGCCGTTTTCCCCAAACCCTCATCAAACTATAGGTCTAAGCATGTTATAGGCCAATGATTAATCATGATCATAAAACCTACAAAATACATATCCCCTATTGCAAATCACTGTATCTTTCACAGTCAAAGCCATAATCAAGGATTATCTTGTTTCATACATTAGACAACAAAACATGCAGTCTTGAAGGCTTCAATAAAATTTTAGTAATAAATTCCTCACTTGAATATACACACCAATCATTGAGACGCAAGCAAATATCATGGCTACATCATCATCTAGGACCTATCTTAGACACTAGCGCATGACTTGTCGTGATATTGGGATAAGTAATGCAAGCTCTTCTGAGCCATAGACTTATTTTTTTAGTTTTGATATTTGTTTTGATGCCATGGATTTCATATTCCATGAGTTTTGTATACATTTGACAATATTTATATATTTGAATGTGTTATTTCCTTCAGCTAAAATTTTGTTTATACTTATGTGATCGATGTATGTTTGTGTGTGGGATCATAGTAATTTCTATTTGATGATGTTATTGTGTCTTTAAAGTTTATTTATTAAAAGGTCCATGAAACAAGTTTTAAATCCTTTAAAATCTTTGAATTTCTTGGGTTTTTCTATTTGCCAAGTCTACGCCAAGTCTGGGCTCCGAGTCTGAGTCAAAAATTGGCTTGCCAAGTCCGAGGTGAGTCCAAGTCTTGTAACTATGTTTAGAACAGACTTTATAAAGAGCATATGTGCAGTCCTTTGAAGAGCATGAACAGATCCGAGCAGTCCTTTGAAAAGCATAAACAAATATAAAAGAAGGCTTTATTAATATGGAGAATGCAGCAATTAGTATATTTGAATAAGCAGCTATTATTACTTATTTTAAAGAAAAGCATTTAAAAATAAACAGCAGCGATCAAAAAATTTCCTGTGCAGCACATAAGACAAAATGAATAAAGACAAAAATAGAAAAAGACAAAGTCTTTAAAAGGCAGCGATTCAGTTTTGAAAGGATACACTTCACTAAATGGAATGATACGATTTCATTTAGAAACAAAGTTCCATCACTAAAAGCAAGTTTGAAAAAGTGTGATTATCTTTATAAAGCAAACGACTAATATTAAAAATGCAAAATTCAGATTTATTAAAAATGAATGGAGAGGTGGGATTTAATTTATGATGCAACTTCATTAAGTCTCAAAGGGTGCAATTAAGGAAAAGGTATTTATAAAAATTGTGTCCATTCAAAAGGGATGCCTCTCTACATTCAAGTACGGAGATCTAAATATTAATTACTTTTTGATATAAGGAGGGAGTGTGGGTGTGAATTAAAAGATTTATGATACAAACACCAGCCAGAAGACTTTGAAGAGCAGATTTTGAGAAAGATATGTACAGAAGTAAAGCATATTGGAGAGAACAATTAAGCTAATCTATGAGCAGATTTGTAAAGTCTTTATGAACAGATCCATGAAGAGTTCATAAGCAAATTATGAGGGAATTGTGAGTGAGTTTATGGAGATTTATTTGCAGTCTTATAAGAAGATTATGAGAAGATTATTTGCAGATTTATAAGGAGATCGAAATCTATTTTATGGGAAACATCATCATCAAGAAGATCTTTATGAATGAATAGAAGGAGTTTTTGAGCAGGTGCATAAAAGAGTTTTCTTAATAGACTTGAAAGAAAGAAAGAATGCAGACTTAGAACAAAATTATTTTGAAGGAAGACATTAATGAAAATGCTATAAGTTGAATTTGATGTATGAGATTATATATAAGACAGATCTTTATAGCAGACCTTTGAAGAAGACTATAGCAGATTTGGAGAAGATATTCTGAGGTAATTATATCAGATCTAAGAAGAGAGTTATAGCAGGCTTGATTGAGCAGACTTGGTTGAGCAGAATTGTCCATCATCCATTGAAGAAGCAACATTGAAGGTGGAACATTGTTCTCGAAGTTATTATCTTTTGCTAAGTTGGTGCTTGGCAAGTGGGGGTTGGTGCCTCCAATAGTTTGGTGCCTACGAACTGTGGGGGTTGGTGCCTACAAATTGAGGGGATTGGTGTCTCCTGTAGGTTGGTTCCTACAAAACAAGTTAGGGGTTGGTGCCTCTAGTAGGTTGGTGCCTACAATCATTGTAATTCACATTAAATATATAAAGTACATTATTTGTACCATGGTTTTCTCCCGTAAGGGTTTCCACGTAAATATTGTGTGTTACTGTGTTCTTCTCATGTGCATAATTATTGATGTTGAGTGAATGGTGTTATTGTGATTGGTAAACTTTTAAATTGGCAAAAGTTGAGTTATACTAATTCACTCCCTCCACCACCCCACCCCTCTATATCTGTGTGCTCATCAACTGCATCCTCAAACTCTTGAACTCTACAAACCTAAAACTATGTGGCTCCCCATTGTAATGGTTTTGAGGCTAATAAGTATCCCGTATTAGCCCAAAGTTTTTGAAGGTATCCTGAGCCCATGTGACCTGCAATCAAGAGGTAGATTGCGAATTTAAAACTTTTGGTGGTACGATAGTAACCATCGTTATAGCCTCCTCCAGGATTTCCTCCTCTTCCGCCACAATATTTTCTTGTAGGACTTATATATGAGACTGTTTCTAGGTATTGTCTTTGTGTTCGGATAGTTCTTGTATATTGGAGGCAATCTTCAGATAGAACCCGATCCTATTTATCTCCTGACATATAACTACTAATATCCTTCAAAATGGTGAAGCTCGGTAGTATGTACAACTATGATAATGAACATGACCAAAAATATGTTGAGGGAATTAGGTGGCAATATACTAAAAGTCAATGTTTCCAAATATTGCTATTATGATAAATTGTCGACACTTGTAGTCAACTCTTAATCTTCAACGGTTGCCGACAACAAGGATGTCGACCTTGGATAGCATCAACTATCCTTAATCCATTTCTGAAGCAACCCGATCTAATAATAGCCATTTAATATTACTTTATTTGTGCCATAAAAATGGAACATTACATTCCAGCATTTTCAGTTATTGAAATCAGATCCCCTTACACCGTATGCTCTCACCTTGCCCACTTCAAGATCTGGGTGATCAGAAAGTAAAGGGTTACATTCCAGTTTGCTTATCTTTCTTTAAGCTAACGTTAACGGGTGAAGTTTCATGTGAAAAAATTAAAAAAAAACTAAGGGGGATATTAATCAAGATCTTGCAATTTTCATATTAGGGTACATAGTCTTATTAGGTTAATCAAGGAAAAATCATTCCAATCCATTTCCCATCCCTTAAAGATGCAAATCCAGGTCTGATTGGCTCACCTTCATGGTTGAAAGTCAATATATACACCTTGTCGATCTCGATCTTAATGAAACCCTAGAGAAAGGCCTTGAATCCTATTGTTCTAAGCATTTAAACTTTAGGATCACCTTTTTCTTTGTTTCAACTTGAAGTATAAAAACAAATAATCCAAAAATCCATACAAGGTGTAAATAGTCAAGAAGATATTGTGGGGTGAGTTTACAAAACTACAACTCCACCAAGAAAACAAACTAGTTAAACAAGCAATGAAGGAAAACATGAAGAACAAGAAAACTATCCCATATTGCAACTAGTGTCATTAATTTATCCCGACTTCCAACACCAACACTTCTCTTGTGCACAATCGTGCACCTACTAAGGTTCCCACAATGGTTATTAGATTTCATTTGAGTATCTTGTTGGAGAGTAATAGCCCTACTCTTGTGGTCTACAAAAATTCTGTTAGTGTTGAGGCAAAAGCTTTCAGACCTCATCCAAAGCTTCTCACTATTGTTAAGGCTGAAGATATTAATCTGATTTTGTCTTCTAACTCACAATTGTTTTTTGAGAATGGCAATATTGTTTCATCACTAGAAAATCATCACGTTCCAAATTAGGAATCCACTTCAAATTTTGCTAAGTTTGATTCTTCGAAAGTTTTCCTTTCTAGTGCTGCTAGCTCTTTTCAAAATTGGGTTGCCTCCATTTCTTTCCTAGTTGCTCATAGGGTTAAGATAACTACACCAAATCTTACAGCTAAGAGTAATGAGTACTTGGTAAGGGGTAAGGAAGATGGGATTGATCATGTCTTTCATAATGCTATCAAGTAAATAAAGGATTCGTGGACATATCCCTAGAAAAGGTTGTAAGACAAGCTTTTGGAAAGCAACGTCTTTTGCAAAAAAAGGCAGAATTCTTTCCTCAAGTTGAATTCAGCTCTAACAAGGAAATGATTAGTTGAGAAAATATCTCAAAATGCCATGCCCTAATTGGCAAGTTACAATGGTTTTCTGGCCAAATTTCAAGAGTCTACATGAGTGTTCCACTAAGGTATGGAAGCCATTGGTGAAGGTGCAAGTTGATATTTTACCATGTGTTTAGGGATTTTATTATTATCATGTGAATTGGAGGAAGACAAGAATTTACTTCTAAATTTCAGACAATGGTTTTGGGATGATTATTTCTTATGTTTAAAGCCATGGTATTCTTCTTTTGATCCCCAACATGACTATTTTCCTTTGACTCCCATTTGGGTTCATCTTCTATAGTTTCCTCCACAATTTTGATGCAAGTCAAGGTTGCATGCAATCAACAATCCATAGGAAATTTTCTAAATGGATCTCTTAAGACTTCTATGTCAAATATGCTAAGTTACTGAGTACACCCTTCTGGAATCCTATGACTGGAGTGGCCTAGGTTCACCCAAGGTGCTTGGGCAAGACACTGGGCGAACCCAACCCACTCCTAGATGAACCCAAGGGCCACCCAAACAAAAAATAAAAATAAAATCATTTTTTAAAACATTTTATAAGCAAAAAAGTACCAAATACCTAATTTCACCATTAAGTGATAAAATTGTGAAAATGGCATGCGCCTTGATCAAAGGCCTTAATTTGGGCTTGGTGGCAATAGCTCTGCCCTCGACCCTGCCTTGTATCGTGACAAGGAATGTGCCATGGGCACTACTCCTAGACCCCACAAGGGGCGCTACCCCTCAACCCTGCTAGGGGTGTTGCTCCCAAACCCCCAAGAGAGGTGTTGCCCCTCAACCCCACTAGGGGCATTGCCCCCAAACCCCCATACGAGGTGCTACCCCTCAACCCCATTAAGGTCTCCACTCCCAACCCCCACTAGTTATTGGTATCTCTTGTCACATAAGAAACTTGTTTACAATGAGGGGGTCTAGGAGTGGAGACCAAAACTGACAACTTAGACAATTATCTCTATGACTATCATAATATCATTGATCAAAGATGAAGTATCATACTATCAATGATTCAAATGTCATAATTATTAAAAAATATAATATTATATGAATATCATTTGTATATTTTTTAAATTTTTTGCACATTTTTTACAGCTGTACCCAATCATACTATACCCAAGGAAAAAAATCGGTGTACTGTCGTACCAAAACCCAGTACCATGGGCTGAACTTTAACATGATATGCTGAGAATATGAATTCTTCCAAGATTTCTATGCATGGAAATGATTGCTACCTGTGAGAGGGAGTTGTTGAAGGGTTTCAACAGGTGTGATGCTTAAGTTTCAATGATTGAAGTTGATTTGTGCCTATGGGAGGCACAAGGACATATAATATGTTGTTGGGTGTGATGCCCAATATCTTCCAATGATTGGAAGGTTGTTGTAACCTAAGATAGGTAGCTGATTTATTTCATCGATGTGATGCCCAAGAGTCTTCAATGATTGAAGAGATCTACACTTGTGTGAGAGGTTTTAGGGTGGGATCCCCTAATCTCCAATGACAGGAGTGTTGATCTACACCTGTGATAGGTTGCTGATCTGATTTAATGTCAGTTGCTTTGTTCAATTTCAGCACGTTTCAATAACTACAAACATGGCTACTCGCAATCTTAAAAAGTATGACTGCCTAGAGGGACCTTCAAATTTGACTCCTTGGAAGTGTATGCAAGTTGCAAATGTTGCTGCACTAAATAGATTTTTGGGTCTTTGTGGAAACCGTGTTGACACCTCCAACTGATCCTGCTCAGTTGGCTGATTGTCACAAGAAGATGGCCAAGGCAAAGCATATCATCTTAGCTTACATTAAGAATCATTTGATTCTTCATATTGTTAAAATGAAATCAGTGAACAAGATGTCTGATACCTTGACCACTGTTTATCAAAAGTGTGAACATCTCCTGGAAGATGTTGCTAAAGAAAAATCTGAGTGCCCACATGCATGAGTGACACAGACACAATGGCCACATTTCTAATGAAAATTGTAAATTGCAACTATTGTGGTTAAGGTAGAGAAAAAAGAATTTGGTATCCACAATCTTAAATGGATTGTCTCCATTGTGGCAACCATTTGTTTGGGGTATCTATGCTCATGAGAAGCTTCCCACTTTTGTGAAGCTTTGGGATAATTTCATACAGAAGGAGAGTAGACTGGAGATTGTTTTAGCTAAAGCAGATAAGAGTTAAGACCTAGCTCTCATCATGAAGATGAGGAAAGGTGGTAAGAAAGGAGGGCCTTGGAATGGTCAAAAGGGCAAGGAGAAAGAATCAAATTCTTTGTACCACAGGATGAAAGACTTGAGTCACATGACATCTTTCAAGTGGCCCTGTGCATCTCAATGTCTTGATAAGAAGAAAGCGTAGCAGCAACAGCAAAAGACATATTGAGGTTTTCCATGCTTCAAATGAGGGATTTCGTAACAGCATCAAATATTTACTTTTGTCTTTTATTTTAGACATTATTTACTAATTGTATTATTTTGAACAGTGATTATTTTTCAATGACATTCAAGTTTGACAGATTGATATCGAATTAGTATATTGTATTTCAAATTTTGAAATTTGTAATGCTTTTGTTAAACATATGTATGATATATGGTATTCTAAACTTAAATGAAATTCTGCTTTTAGGCTGCAAATATACATATATATATATATGATTTTGTATATCCATACCCAGCTATATATATATGATTTTTATTTTTTTTTGGTATGGACGTACCCAGCCCTACAAAAAATCTGCTGTACCAACATACAATACCCACATATCCATACCCATACCCACACCCAATACAGCAACTTAAAATTAAGGCTTAGCATATTTGGAATTTAACTTTAAATGAGTATGGACATTCAAGTTATACACCCATATGATTTTTTTTGGTATGGACATTCAAGTTTGACAGATTGATATCGAATTAGTATATTGTATTTCAAATTTTGAAATTTGTAATGCTTTTGTTAAACATATGCATGATATATGGTATTCTAAACTTAAATGAAATTCTGCTTTTAGGCTGCAAATATATATATATATATATATGTGTGTGTGTGTGTGTGTGATTTTGTATATCCATACCCAGCTATATATATATGATTTTTATTTTTTTTGGTATGGACATACCCAGCCCTACAAAAAATCTGTCTACCAACATACAATACCCACATATCCATACCCATACCCACACCTAATACAGCAACTTAAAATTAAGGCTTAGCATATTTGGAATTTAATTTTAAATGAGTAACTTGTAGGGTTTACTGTGAGGCATGTGTTCCTACAAGCATATGCAGAAACAGTTCTAGATCAGATTTAAATACCCACCAGAAGCAAGCAACATCCAGCTAAAAGTAGGGAAGTGTAACCTTAAATATACAAGGACTGGATAGAGTATTTCACAGCATAAATTGTCTTGCTACTCTATGCAAAGCTTACATGTCTTCTTATTTCTTTTAGATGACAGAATATTCAAACTATTATTGAAGAGACAATGAGACCATTACCCTATCATATAGCGATCGTTTCTCATCATCTTTGAGTACCTGGCATAGGGATCATGTCGAATTTCAGCATCCCAGACAAAAGGAAATTGCTTAAACTCAACTTGAATGCTATGTCACTGAATTCTACCAAATGTGAAATGTCAAGTTAAACATCTCACCTCATAAGCGTGTTGAATTTCCTGAAATTTTTTCTCTGCATCCGGATCCCCTTTATTTACATCAGGATGATGCTTCTTAGCAAGCTACAAATACAAGCTGGATAAAGTTAATAGCCAATCCATTGTCTTAAAAAGAGAGTGTCCATAAAGGGAACAAAGCAACCTGCAGGGCCTATAATGTACAAAACCAAATTCTACCAAATAATATCTCTAGAATATTTAATTCCCAAATGCAGAAGTCAAGGAGCTCACATTAAGAAACCTGCAAATGAGAATATCAGAGAAAACTCTACCATATTAATACAAGAAGCCAAAGAAATAATAATTGTAATTATTGGCTACTGTAAATATTTATTGTTTTACTGGATGGCATAGCATACCGCATAATAAGCCTTCTTGATTTCTCCTTGACCTGCATCCTTGCTTATCCCAAGAATATCATAGAAGTCTCTGGCAGCCATCCCAGTCATCCCTGTAGAAGGGAAAACAAATATCAATCCTGTAAGATCCTTCACTTTAATATGAAACCAGTCTTTCATTCCACGCTCTATTGGCATCTCATTGTAAAAATAATAGAAATCTTTACCTGTAGCATGAAAACTCCTCTTAAATGATATAGCTCTAAATTCCTTGTTGCTACAGACATTCTCCCTTCCACAAGCTACAAAATAGAATAAGCCAAATTAAAAAGTAATTTTACTAAAGAAGAAAAACATAGTATCAAAGAAAAATGTAAACTCAATGACAACATGCACAAAGGGGCATCATGAATGGTAACCAAAAAACAAATATATGCATGTCAAATTGCACACTTATCACATGACTACCATAGCCAAAAATCCCCCAGGGGATGAAATGAAAATGTAAAAACTAAAAAAATATTAATTGTGCATTTAGTGCATCAAATTCTGGACAGAAAGGCATATCATCAGGATTAGGATGGGAAAACAAATAGCCTGCATGGAGGCAAAATAAAATATAATAACCAGGATACATCACTACAGTTTCTGCTTAGAATTTTTTAAATCATATTGCTGCTAAAACATGGCATCAAAATAGGTCCGATTTGTTAGAATTTTGCCATAAACAACAAATTCTTCCTAGGACCTAATGTTTATGACCTGATCATAAAAATAGAATTGGAGAAAAAAGATATTTAATATTCAATAATTTGAAGCTTAATTACAAAAAGAACTGTACAATTATATAGACCTCTTGGATGCATGAATCAAGGATATGATATGTTCAAGAGGTATGGGTTTAACTCTCTATCAATCTCAATCAAGAGGTGTGTTAACTTAGTTTAACTAAGACAAAGGTGCCCTTGATTAAACTGAAGTAGCACCTAACTACCATCAATCAAAAATTGAGCAAGCATGGTGGCACTTGTGTACTTCAAGTCAAGGTGTACATGTCACTATTAGCTACCTAGGTGAGAATAATTAAATATTCCTAATATCTAAGTTACCGGATTCGTACCCGGAGGCCCCGAACCCGGTTCGGGTGCAAACCCGGTACGGGTTCGCCTGCGGGTACGCCCTGGGTACGCACAAGGTGCGTGCCCAGGCCTGTGGGTTCTCCCGGGTCCGCGCTAGAACCCACAGGCCTAGGCACGCACCCTGTGCGTACCCAGGGCGCACCCGGGTGTTTGGTGCGTGGACCCGAAGGTACCAGGCCCGAACCCGGGCGAACCTTCAAGAACCCACGGCCCAGCATCAATAAAGTTCGCCTAAATAGAGATTAAAAGCATTTTTTTTAATTTTATTTTATTTCCTAACCCTAATCCGGCCCAATATGAGGCTTTTCAACACAAAAACATTTCATTTCTACTTCTCATTTTGCTCTCACCATATTTTCTCTACATCTTGGCATTTTGAAAGGAGGTGATTGTATTCGAAGGAGATCGATTGTGGAGTGCCAAATAGCTTCTACAAAGGAGATTTAAGTGTTTAAGGTATGCATTTAAACCCTATTCTTTGATCTTTTGAACTATTTTTTCAAGTTTCTTAGTTTTTGATGAATTTTTTCAAGTTTGTGAAGAATTTTTTCAAGTTTGTGAAGAATTTTTTCAAATTTATTTATTTATTTTTCATATTTTTTATAGATTGCAACAATGGCCAGTAGTCAAAGTTCAGTGGGTGGGGAAGGAAGTCAAAAGTTCAAAATTGAGAAAGGATCTCCTTTATGGGCACATACCACAAGAATTTCACAAATTCCTGGAGGTGGGGGTTTTGTTTGGAAGTGTAATTTATGCAATGTACAATATAATAGCTCCTATTACCGAGTGAAACTTCATTTTATGGGCCCTAGTGGCAAAGGGATTAATATGTGTGTGGGCCCAAATAAGAAGGGGTTGTCTTCTGTACAAACAGCAGAATTTATAAAAGAACAAGAAAATGCTGACAAATCAATTGCAAAAGGAAAAGAAAGTAGTTATTCTTCCGGAAAGAAAAAAACACCAACATTACCCTCTCAAGCAGTTAGGGCCTCCAAACATCCCTTCTTGCCTATGCCCTCTAAGGAAGAAGAAGATGAAGATGAACAACAAATCACCACCCGCAAGAGAGGTCCATTGGAGAGGGCATTTAAAATGGAGGCAAGAGATATTGCTGAAGAAAAAATTGCACGTTGCCTCTATGCCAATGGTCTTCCATTCAACTTGGTGAGATCACCATATTGGCGGGACATGGTGTCAGCAATAAATAGTGCACCTCTTGGTTTCACAAGTCCTGGGTTTGAAAAGGTGCGTACCACCTTATTGCAAAGAGAGAAAAAATCTTTAGAGGCCCAACTAAAACCAATTAGAGATTCTTGGATTGAAACAAGTGTATCTATTGTTTCCGATGGATGGAAAGATTGCAAAAACCGTCCATTGATCAATGTTATTGCAGTGTCCCCCAAGGGGGCAATGTTTTTGAAGGCAGTTGACTGTGAAGGGGAAGTGAAAGATGCAGAGTTCATTTCTAGGAGTCTCATTGACTCCATAGAGATGGTGGGTGATGAAAATGTTGTCCAAGTAATTACGGACAATGCAAAAGTTTGCAGGGCTGCAGGTGTTTTGGTAGAGGCTAGATATGAGCACATCTTTTGGACACCTTGCACCGTACACTCCCTCAATTTGGTGATGCAAGCAATTGGAAACCAAATAGAGTGGGTGAAAGAAATATACCAGGAGGCCGAGGAGATCCAGATGTTTGTGACAAACCACCATATGTCACAAGCAATTTTCAGAATTTTTTCAAGATTGGAATTGTTGAAGGTAAATTTAATTTATTATTTATTTAGTTTCATTTATGTCATGTTTTACATAATTGAATAATTTTTTTTTTAACTTATTTAATTATTTACATGTTCTTAGGTTGTTGAGACCCGATTTGCATCTCACACAATTGTTCTGAGATGACTTGTGAAGGTGAAAGGGGCATTGAGTCAAATGGTTATTAGCAACCAATGGGGTATATGGAAGCAATCAAATTCAGAGAGGGCCCAAAAGGTCAAGGCATTGATCTTGGATGACAATTGGTGGGATCGTGTGAATTATGTATTGGAAATGACTGAACCTATCATGTCTATGCTTCGGTTTGCTAATACAGATGAACCATGCTTGGGGGATGTCTATGATAGCATGGACACAATGTTGGAGAAAATAAAAATTGAAATACAAAAGAGAATGATCCTGAAGACACCCTTTACAAAAGGGTGGAAGCAATCGTTCTTCATCGTTGGAACAAGATGACAACACCATTGCACCTCCTTGCATATGCCCTATCTCCAAGGTACTATACTAGAGAAGTACTTTCTATCCGAGGGAGAATACCGCCATATAGAGATCTTGAAGTTGCTAGAGGGTATAAGAGTGCATTTAAGAGACTCTTCAGTGATCCAGAAATGGAGACAAGTGTTATGAAAGAATTTGGAATGTTTATCATAGGAAAAAATCTTAGCCCTTTTGTTGCCAAAGACCGATACAAAATGGATGCTATTACATGGTGGTACCTCCATGGTCAAGTTTATATGTACCTCCAACCTCTTGCAATCAAGATCCTCTCACAAGTAAGTTTTTTTTTTTTGCCACTTGTATTGTAGAATTTAACCCTTAACATTCTTGAATTTATCTTGCATTTTTTATTTTTAATTTTGTTGGTTTTCTCTCTAGGTTGCAAGCTCTTCTGCTGCTGAACGGAATTGGAGTACATACTCCTTTATCCACTCAGTGAAGCGTAACCTGTTGGCTGCAAAAAGAGCTAAAGACTTGGTGTATATTCATTCTAATTTGCGTCTTCTATCACGTAAGGAACCTCAATACAAGGAGGGGGCAGCAAAGCTTTGGGATGTAGCACCCGAGTCTGCTGACTTGGATGCAACCATTCAGGATCTTGCTAGAGCCACTATGGATGATAATGATGATCATGACATGCATGGTGCTGGAAGTGGAAGTGGAACCGCTTTGGGTTCAAATGATGATGATCTTGAAGTTGAAGCCACTGAAAATCCAAATCAAGATGACTTTTTTGATAATCCTTTTGATGATTGATGAACATTGAAATTGAATCATGTTTCAACTTTCATGAACTACATTTTGTAATTCAGTGATATTGTAATTGTGATGATTTCCATAATTGATATCATTGATATGGCGTATTTGAATATTTCTCAACTATCAATTGACATTTAATATTTATCTTTGGCATTTGGCATTGATCAATGATCAAGTATCATACTATGAAATGATTTAGTTTTACAATTCTGTATATTTCTCTTATTTTTTTGTATATATAATACGTATATATATATATACACGTACCCATACGTACCCAAACCCCTAAAAAAAATTTTCACGTACCCATGTACCGGGTTCTCGTACCTGAACCCGTCCCCGAACCCGAACCGGTAACTTAGATTTATAGACATCAAAGGTGTAGGCAACCCTAAAATCACCTTGAGTCAACTACAGTCCTGCAGTGCATGCAAGATCTTATTCCTAAACCCTAATTGAATGAAACTATACAGTTAACTGGGAAACTATCATCAATTTTAACTGAAACATCTAATCTAAATGGACAAAGTGCAACATGCACATCCTTATTGAAAGCAAGTCAACTGGAATGCTATCATCAGTCAACTGAAAGATCTAATCTAAGTTCCAAGTGTTTCTAGATGTTTCCAAGAAAGACATGGCATGCAATGTGTAACAACCAGTTAACTCGGAAAGAAGCCTCGAGTTTAACTCTTGTGTCTAATGTCTATCTTGGAAAAGGTGGGACGCCTTGAACTTAAGTTTACTGGCCTTGATCTCGGGCAATTAACCTCTCCACGAGGTTGTCGACTGCATCATCATTTGTATGTCGTCACATGTATCAACTATCAATTCACTACTTGTCAGCAACTCAAGCAAACCTAGAAACCTCTGCATGCTCAAACTGGCACTTCACTGACTGATAACCCTGGCGGCTTTGTAATTGAAGTGATGGCCACTGTTTCTTCTACAACTTGACGCTTCTCACGTTTTTTACGCTTTGACACTTATCCAATTCAGCATTGAATGTCTGCTCGCTCTGACTCATGGAAATAACCAACCCATCTGGATGTTGAGGAATATCCAGACTTCACTCGATATCAAGGGGTTTGAGACTGCATATGACATGCTCATCTATTGACCGTATCTCTTGTGTAGCGGAATTGTAATGCTTGATGCAAGATATTACAAACTCCACGCAATGCACTGAAATAGGTATGGAAGTGGCCTCGAGTAAACCGGATTGCTGAATGTTCTTGATAACAGAATCCCTGATCTTAAGTGGATCCAAAACTACTTCCGGCAATACCTTATGTAGATTTGTATCAACTGTCCCGATGAAGTTATGAGCTATGACCGACTTGGTCTTGAATTCGAGCTGAGTGAACTACATTTTGAAAAACTCGCTTGTTGACTATGAACACGGCTGTATTCTGATAACTTTTCTGGAAAGCCAAAAATAGCCTGCTGAGGCTAAAAATAGCTTGTCGGATGAGAATTTTTACGGAAAAATCTGAGATATGGGTTTTGTCCAGAAAGTGATCCTAAGACAACCCAGAATGTCAGAAATGTAAAAATTTACCCTTTACTCAGCCATGCAAAATAATTTCGGTTGAGAAAATTAAAGCTTCAAGAACAGATGTTCTGGAACAAATTTTCCTGAAAAATTCTGGCACATGGGTTTTGCTGAGAAAGCTCTTCTGAATCAACCCAAATACTTTGTTTTGCCAAAATCTGCCAACACTTTGAACATGCGAGAGAATTTAAGACGAGAAGATGGAAGAAATCTAGAAGAGAAAAGACGTTTTTTATTATTTTGTTTTTTGTGCCTTCTTCCTTCAAAATCGCCACTCTGTCTTTGAATTTGATGCTGAATCTGGACTTGAACCTGCAAAAGAATTTACTTATCGCCTTCGAGCTTGATTCTTTGATGAAAATTCACTAATCTCTTGAGGAAATTCGAACTTTCAAAGCTGTGTGAATGAGAAAAGATGCCATGCTTGGTTAAATAGATGAAATCGTACCCTCATGCATGCATGCTGAAACCCTAATTGTGAAGAAGGAATTCGATTGGCCCTTCATCAGTTGAACTGTCACTGTCTCTGAATCTTAGACTAAAAATAATATTTTAATTTCAAAACATGCAAAGAACTAAAAGTGGTGCCAATATTTATCTTTGAAGAAATTCGTCACGTTCAATGCTCTGCATGCAAAAAATATTTTTTAATCATTTTGCCAAAAATAGCCTCTTGCTATGCTCAACACACTTTACTGATTCTAAAAAGTCAAATTTTGATCTTTTAGGCTTCCATCTGCAAGAGTTATGAGATTTTTGAGAATCTCGTATTTTATAGCTGACTACGAAGTTATATCTGACTATTTTCAACTCTGATTTTCAGATGATTGAATGATCCTGCGACCGTGCTGAGATATCCATTGTGAAGCCTGTATAACAAGGATGAAACGTCTGCTGGGAGCAACAACTGTTGAAATCATCATCTAACACCTTAGAAAATTAGACGCCTCTGATTAAATTGATGCATTGATTCCAGACTTAGCCATTTCTCCATATTGCCTTCTGATGCTTCAAACTGCTATTGACGGTGAATGATGAACCCTGTTGACTGAATAGTGGATTCACTGCGTGACTAGAAGTATTCTGCATCCGATGACTGTATGTGAAGTATCTGCAAATTGAATCAGGAACCTCAAAAAGATGGGCACCCCTATTCTGTGAAGATGCAAACACCATTTTGTCAAAAGTGTTACTTTCATCCAAGCACCATACTTTGACCCTTGATACCGGGAGCTGGAATGCTCCGATTCGTGTGCCGCTTGTCTCTCTATATAATTTGGTCAACTTGCAAGAGATGTTCTTGGAGAAAACGAAGCCAAAAAATTGCTTCTAAGGCCCTTAAAAGAGAATTGCCTTTTTCAAAGAAAATTCTAGCCTTATACTTAGTCATTTTTTGAACTGTCTTCAACCACTTCCACTTTACAGCATTGTCACCGTGACCTCGCACGTACGAGCACTCACCAAATCCCGGAGGCTGTCGGCTGGACTCGTTGAATGGCTGGAGTAATTGCACACAAGTCTTGTGAAGACTGCAATTGCAAATAACCCCATCTGGCAGGCCTAAAGGTTGGGCGCCCCTAGCCTACAAATGTGTAGCTTTGTGTAGCTATTCTTCACCATCCTCTGTTTTATGTGCTCGGCAGAACCTCTGTCATGGTCTCTTAGAATGCCAGATCGTCTTGTGAACTGCTGTGTTGCAAAGCTAGACTGAACTGGAAAAGATCTCAGGAAGACCCTCTTTGCAAACTCATCCATCTAACAAGTCATATTTAGGATCGCCCCTGGGCTATAGGGGAGCGGATTTGCATTTCTGGAAACCTCTTCTAACATGTATCCTACCTGCAATTTCCACTTCTGACGCTGATAACTGGAGTTTTGTACTGGATACGCTTCCGCTTGATAGCTCGTTGAAAAGCCAAACTAATTCTGCAAAGACTGAAACCATCAAAACACACATGCATCTAGATTTGGGCCTTCAAAAAGAAAATCGCCCCTGGGCTAGAGGGGAGCGGATCTGCATTTCTAGGCTGTCTCCATGATGAAAACACCCTTCGTAGTCTCTGCTTCTGCCTTCGTTTTCCGGAGTTCTGTAACTTGGATGATCTTGCTCCATGACTAGTTGGAAAGCTAACTGAAAACATAAAACAATGAATGTGTTCTTAATCCAAAACAATGAAATCTTGACCTTCAAATAGAAGGGCGCCCCTGGGCTACAGGGGAGCGGATTTGTTCTGAATTCATTGATTTTCACCATTCTATACTTTGCAAACACTATATCCACTGCTTGAGGTTGACCACATTGAAGTACTGTGACTGCCGAGGCGTGTGTATGGGTATACTTCATCATTTTCACAGGTACGGACACTGTAAAGTTGATTTGCACATTGATTGCGCAAGTGTCTCCCACGTTGCATAGTGAAAAGTTCCCAAACTTAGAATATTTTAGCACTTTTTACCAATCTGAAAATCCCCTCTGTCAAAAAGCATATTTTTCAACATCTTTCTTTGTAGAGCGTTCTTCTTTGAGTTTCAGGCTTAGATATTGATACCTGGTACTGGCCAACTGCCATTGACGACCTCAGAGGTCCTAACTTTTCTCCTGAAAAAGTTCTAACTACCCACCAGCCTTAAACTAACTTTTAACTAAAACTGACTTCACCACTGTGATCGTGATGTGAAATAAGCTAATCAAAATTAATTTCAACCAATTCTGACAAGTTCCTATTTTTTAGGGTTTCGAGCTAAAAATAGAGTTCAGAAACCCTAATTTTCAAAATTTTCAAATTTTGCCAGTATCTTCCTGGCATCATACTGACTAAAAGCCCATACTTTATTTGCCCAAAAACTGAGTTTTGACCTCATTTCTACAAGGTTTAGACCATTTTAAGCAAAATGCTTTAATGAAGCAAAAAAATTAGTTTGGGTACAACACTACATTAGAATCACAGAGATAGGGACTGTTCACACATCAAACTGCTATTTTTAGCAATTGCTATTATTGGAGGATCTATTTTTGGACAAGATGTGGAGAGCTTATTTTTAAGGTGGTTTATTTGGCTATTATCTATGGTTTACTTATATAAGCTTTGGTTTTAAAGTGCTTTCTTTCTGACTTTTCCAGTAGCTTTTAGTGTTTTTCTTTAAAAAATTAAATACATTGATTTTTGGCATAAATTAATGAGTAGCCTAGATCCCAATATTGGGTTTTGTAATCATATAAATAAGTGTATTGAGCATAAAACTTCTTAATGATAGTTGATGCTATGTTTATGCTGCTGAAAGTAACTATCTTTTTTGCTAGTGTGTATGATAATTTCATTTAATATTTTAAGGTTTGGAATGAAAGTAGGTAGTTAATATCAAGCTTTATATTGGTATTATTTATTTATCTAGACTGGACCTCTGTATTCAACTTAGCTATTTAATTCTTGGAGTTGTGTTGTCATTTTCTTAAAATATCATCCGTCCAATCATCAGCTTATTGGTTGTTGCTTTTAGCCAATAGGAAGATGCTGTGATATTTAGGGTTAGTTGCTTTCTTTCTTAGTATAGAAATTTAGAATCATAAAATCCATAAAATTGCACTTACAGGAAAATAAAATTTTCAGGTCTCATGCTCAAACTTGAGGCAAACATTTTTTCATCTCTTATGCTTATATTTCATTTATTTTGCGATTGCAAGCCCCCAAAAGAATATTATACTAAGTGTCAATAATTACATGTTTTATTTATAGCTTAGTGTTTATGGTTAGTATTAGTTTTCAAGGAGGTTCCCCTTATAATTAGAAGAGAGGTTTCACCTCACATACTATTCTAGTTTGAGTTGTCTTAAATGACAAACTTAAATGCTAACAAGTCTTAACATTTAAAAGTTGAATTAAAAATTACAATAGTATCTATAGCTTGTAATAATTTAACTTTCTCCATCATAAATCAATCATATTGATAATAGATTCATTCTAAATAGCCAATAATGTCAAAGATCAATTTGGAAAAAGTAGAATGATTTTGTTGACATATATACACAATGATATACCTTTTTTTTCCACATTTGTATCATATATCTCTAATATATCTTCTTTTTTTATTTGCAAGTTCTCTCAAGAATGTCTACATAACGTATTTTTTGATTGTCTAACCTATAATAGGACATATTTTTCAACTCTCGATGTCATTGGTCTAAAATAAGTTATATCTTATTGCAGATAAACAGTATTAGTGGATATCTTCCTGGACGGATAGTATTCTTTCTGGTACCTCTTTTGCGTTTCTTTGTCTGAAGACTCTCTTCCCATCACATGTTTGAGAAACGTGTTTTTTTTTCCAGCATGCTGTAGTATCTTGTTAGCATATATGAATTCATTATTTCATAGGATTTATTTTATTTTCTTCTGGCAGAAGTGATATTTTAAGTGAATGTAGTTTTGAAGGAATTAATGTAAGTGTATGAGCTTGAATGAATTACAAGATTCAAATACATTTTGCAGATGATTTCTCTATTTTCATTTTAAAGATTTATTTGGCAGAAGTCACATATTTTGTTAGATTGGTATTATTTCTACATTGTGAAAAGTAAACAATACTACATATTGTCCTACTGCATAAATGAATCAGATCAGATCAGTAAAGGTAGATCTGAACCTTGTGCATGGATCTAAATTGTATGCGTGGAATATGACTAGTTGATACTATTATGAATTTATAATGATTGTCTTGAAAAATCATCATCATAAATTGCATATATAAGAAAGTTAAAATTACGAGGTTTTATAATTTCCACTTCCCCATTCTAGTGAAAATTTGTGGAAAGATTCTAGTCCTCTCACCTAGCTATGGCTCCTTGCTTGGCCTAGAAAGGCTGTAGTTGTGGCTCCACCTTGCTACTAGATGGTAGTGACTCCTCTACCTCATGCTTGAAATCATTTGCATTAATGTTATCCAATCCAATGTCTCTTGCTTCTACTACATCTACACCTTGCATAGCCTATCTCTTGAAATCAACAATCTCATCCTTTGTAAATGAGGAGGGCCCCTTAGCCTATGTAGTTTACTCACTAAAGGGATCAATCCTATCCAAATCAATGAGCTCCTATGATTTGTCCTCCACTTTTTTCGTGCAAAGTCAAAGGTTGTATTGCACAAAACTAGGTCATTGAGGTGTTGTTGTGTCAACTTATTGTGCTTCTTGGTGTGAATGATTCCAAAAAAATTGTAGTTGTACTCACACTAGAAGCACTACAAGGTTGAGCCAAAATTTAGAGAGCTAGATTTTGAAAGTTTTTGGGAATTTCCACTCAAATCTTCCCACCAAGAACTTGCAAATAAGATATTCAAATGTTTGTAAGCAAGCAATATTTTAGTAATAATTATAATTTGAGACTTGTAAGATATAAATAAAGACTCCATTTTTTATTACTTGGTGTTTGGATGGATCTTTGTCAAATAACTAGTGGTGAAGAAAAGAACCTCCATCTAGCTTGCTTGTTATGCTACAACTTTGAAATAATGAGATCTCACCTCAACTTTGAGTAGCATTCTCTCAATGCATGTTGAGAGGCCCTCTGTAACTTGCCCGTTAGCATCTGTGAAGCTATTGGAGAAGAAAAATTGGGGTTGAGGTAGCGCATCATTGCATGAGTGAGTTGGTGGAGCTGATTGTTCCACCTTTAGGTTTGATTGTTTTCAAGTGCATTAAAGGAGAGGTAAATATATTGGAAATTTATTAATTGTTCAAGTGTGCTTGAACTGGAATGTTGTATCATAAAAACTAAAGAATGTTGGGTGTGTGAGAAATCAGAAGACCAGATTATCATTGGCAATGAAGATCTACAACAAAATTGGATATGTGTAGGGTACAATCACCAAGTATACATGGATCCCATTGACACTAAATTCTTCTCTATTCAATGAGGATCCAGAAGATGAGGTTATCATTGGCAATAAAGATCTACAACAAAATTGGGTATGTGTAGGGTACAATCACCAACCATACATGAATCTCATTGACACTGAATTCTTCTCTATTTGCTTTGAGTCACAAATTAGTGATCCATACTTGCTCATGATTTCTCTACATGGATCCTAATGTTCTCAAAAGCCTTTTCTCATATTAGATCTTTCTTATAGCTCCCAAATTTGTTGGCTATCATGATTGGCTTCTCAGCTCGTAAGGAGGATTTACTACTTTTTTCATCTTGTAATTGGTTTTGTGTAACCTATTTTGTTTTGCCTTACCTATACTTGTGAATAAGGTTTTTTCTTTCATTTGTGGTACCATATATATATCAAGGAGAATCAAGAAGCCCCTAGGATTCTTACATCTTAACAAGCAACCCTCATATAGCTCTTGAGCTAGAGGTTAGCTCCACTACGAGCATTATTCCCGAGGTTTGTGTTGTACCCATAATAAATTTTTGCTTCAATAAGGTATTTTGCTTAAAATAATCCAAATCATGCAAACTTGTTGTCAAAGTATGTTTTAGGTCAAACCAAACGTAGGGTTTTTGTGGGTTTGTGTCAAGGAAGATATTTGCAAATTTTCGAAAATTTGAAAATTAGGGTTTCAAACCCCTATTTTTAGGAAAACCCTAAAAAACTAGGACCTTTTCAGAAATAATTGAAAATGATTTTGATAGGATAATTTGGCTTCACGATCACATTGGTCAAGTCAAAATCATCAAAAAGTATGTTTTACTCTAGTGGGTCTATTTTCATTTTTTAGGAAGAAAGTTGGGACCTCCGCAGCCATTAATGGCAGAATGGCCAATACCAAGTGGTGAAATCTAAGCTTCAAAAGCTTCGACGATGAATTCATGGCAAAAACGCTTGAAAAGATACTCTACATGGAAGGGGATTTTCAAAAAGCGAAAAATGCTGAAAAATTGGTTGTCTGGAAAATGAACACCTTGCTACCAAGGAGGTTGTGTAGTTGAATGCCTTAGTCATTTTTCCAAACACCCATACACGCTGCATGATGAAGGTGATTACAAGGATGCACGCGTCTACATCGTCAACAACAATGCTCAAGACAATCACGATGCACAGCAAACGTGAAGCATGAAGAGATGAATATTTTCTGTGAAAATGATGAAACTGCAAGCTAGCAGGGGCGCCCTTGAATTCCAAAGGTCAAAGGCAGTCATCAACTTTCACCAAGGTAGTCATTTTCTCCGTGTTGCTGCTGGCTTTCCGACGCATTGTCAAGCTAAGTCACCTGATTCACTGAGCAATGGCGAACGTAAGTGAAGTCAAGAGAAGCTACAATGCAAGTACCATCAAATTGACAGTCAAACATGAGAAAAAGTGCCCCTGCTGACTAGGGGTGCCCTTGAATTAGATGGTCCAAACCTCAGTTGTTGAACAAGCCTACCTTCAGCTAATCTCTTCAGCATCAACTTAGCTTCGCAGTGAACCTATTTGTCAGCTTGTGAGACACATCAAATGACATCAACTGATGATCGTCAGAACATGCCAAATGAAGGCTAAATCAATGCACATCATGGCAAAAGCGTCTATGCAGGCCAAGAGCACCCTTCATTTTGAGACACCTAATGAGGTTTTCAACAACTACTTTCTACAAGGCATCTATTTAGCTATCTCTCAGCTTTAGGATCAATCCTATTGCGTGTTCACAAGACCTGTCAAGCTTTCGCAAAAGCAGATCGAGCAGAAAGCACCAAAGGTAAAGGCGGAATGAAGGACATAAGAAAATTGAACAAGTGTCAAGGAAAAGTGCCCTTGCTGAAGAAAGGCGCCCATCTTTTTGGGCAGCCAGATGCAATCTACAAGCTCATTCACCTCCAAGATGACCTCTATTTTGGTCAATTCCAACAATGACACCATTAGCGAAGACAACAGACAAGGCAAACACCTAACAATAGAGACCAAGCTGGGGCAGTTCATGAAAGTTTACAACATGAAGATAACTAGTCAAAGGGCCAAAAGCGCCCCTGCAGGCCAGGGGCGCCTTTGAATTTAAGGGACTCAAATCAACTTTCAAAATCTTTGAAGTCATTCATCCTTTCCGAAGTTGAGCTGGCATTCCATCCCACGTTCCAGCAAGATCATCAGACTCATCAATCAATGATGATCTCAGATCGGAGCACAGAGGGTCCAAAATGGAGAAATTCAAGAACACTCAAGAATTTGACTGTCTGAAGCTAAAAGCACCCCTGCTAGGAAAAGGCGCCCTTGAATTTGAGGTATCAAATTTAAGTTTTGGACTTGGCAGCTCCCAGGCACACTTCTTGAGAGTTGACTCAACTTGGCAATGGATCCGTCAACGACACTTCATGACCAATCAAACAATTGGGATCGAGGATCGAACAGAGGCACTTCACCATAAAAAATAATGAAAAAAGTGTTCAACTCCTCAAAGGGACGCCTAAAGTCAAGGGAGTCTCAGTTGACCGAAGTTGTCTATTTAGACAACCTTTTCATGTCTAAAATAGCTCCCAATTGGTGGAAATCACTCCCGAGAACTCCAGTTTAGGCAAAAAGACTCCTCCATCATGAGTTGGCGCCCAATTGATGCTTACAACTCCAAATTGACATATCAAAGCATCTAGACGTCCATTCCTCATTATTTCTGTGCATGTTGAGCAGCTCAAGAACATATATTTTTCTTCTCCAACGTTTTTAAAGATCTGACAGAGGGGTTTTCACCATTCTTGATATTTTTGAAGATCTGTTGCACAGAGGGACCATTTATCAGAGGTTGCATCAAAAGGCATAATTCTTTCAGAAAGACAGCTGATAGCTTCCAATCTTCTTCTTGTCTTTTTCCTCTTTCCTTGTCTTAGATCTTCTTGCATGTCCAAGAAAACAACAGATAATCACAGATTTGACCAATTGGGTATGATCAACACTAGTTTTTCAACAAAACCCACATGTTAGATTTTTCAAGAAAAAGTAGCCTTGCTGCCCCGATTTTTTAGGGTTTCCGAAAAAAGTCATAATTTTGAAAAACAGATAAACTGGGTTTGTTCAGCTCTGAAGCACGAACAAAACCCATGTGTTGGATTTTTCCAAGAAAACTCATTTTTTGGTGCCTCGCTGCCTCTAACGCCAAAGGGCTCTTGCATGCCAAAGAAAAAATTGTTTTTTTAATTTCTGACAATATGGGTTTGTTGGGAAAATCATTCTCAACAAAACCCACGTCTCAGGATTTTTTGTAAAAATTACCCTCTGCAAGGCTATTTTTAGCAGTTCCAGGAAAAGTTGTCCGAACAACATCATGTGCACAGTCAATCTTCAAGGTTTTCATAATGCAGTTCTCCCAAGACGAATACAAGGCCAAAATGGTCTTACTTCATGATTTTCTAAAAACGACTGACACCGACTCGTGTCGGGCACACCCAGAAGTCAATTTGGACATATTGACAAGCATAGACACAAGTCCACAAGTTCCATAATGGTTTCACCTCGTATATTTGATAGCCTTCCCAAGGCCAATTTAGAGGATTGTAAACGTTGGAATTTTGCATATGCAGCGATTTCATGTGCATTTCTCACAGGTGGAGTGTTCACGGTCAAACTTCACGGTTTCAGCATACAATAATCTTTGGTTGAGAAAGATCAAGGAAAATGTTAGAAACGTAAAGCTGCAAAAGAACTCGGAAGGTACTCATTCCCAACACAGAGCCGCCACCGGTGAATACTACACTACCTTCCACATCAAAGTGGAAACACGAACAAAAAGACAAGGAGTAACCCTCCTAAGGGAAACAAAATGAAGGAGATACATACATCAAGTTGCTGACATTGACAATTGAGACATGTGACGATCTCCTAATAAAGAAGTCAACGACTAGTTGGTAGAACTATTGACTAGAATTGATGAGGTGTAAAACACCCACTTAGGATGTCCTACCCTCCAAAATAGCATTAATGGCAACGGGAGTTAACTTGATGCCTCATTCCAAGTTAACTCACCGTCCCACTGATCATGCACGTCAGATCCCACTAATTATAGATGTCTATTTCTAGATCTCCACTAATTGTGGATCTCTATTTTGTAGGCACTTTTGTAATTGGAGTTCACTTGTAGTTTAGTTTCAGTCAACTGAGGTAGACTTCCAATTGACTCTTTGTTTAGTTTCAGTTAACTAAAGTAGATTTCCAGTTAACTGTTTGCTCACCTACTTTTAGACAGGAATAAATCTTGCAGATTGGCAAGAACTAAATATTAACTCAAGGAGATTTTAGGGTTGCCTACTCCTTTGAGTCTCTATAAATAAAAGCCTTTGCTCATAATTTTGGAACTTTACTTCACAGCAACGAAACGCTGAGCTAAAAAGCCTTTGTATCATTAGCCTAGTATATGTTCTTGGATTGTATTTGTGATAGGAAAATGTTAAGCACAATTTGCATTCTTCTTATTCAGATAGGTGTATCCAATATTGTTAATGTACTCTTGGTTTGATCACATCATGTGTGAATGTCTCTTTGACACATATTGCTGTCTCAAAGTGTAATCTTTGAAGAAGATTGAGATAATAAATCAGGTCAGCTACCTTGCCTTTGATCCAAAAGTCTCAAAATTTATCATTGAGTGTTGTTCTAATAATTTGTCTTTCAATCTACACCTTGAAAAAGGTCTTGGTACCTCCTTGGTACCTCCTTGGGAATTTAGTGAGTTAGATTATTGTATCTTTGTTGTTTCTAGTCGATTATCTTTCAGCCTACACCTCGGAAAGGTCTTGGTACCTCCTTGGGAATCCTGAGATCTAATCTACCGTACAAATATTGTTTGTATCGATCCTATTTCGGTATAAGTCTGGGAGTTCAGAGCCTTAAGATGCATCCTGGGAGAAACATTTGTCCAAGTGATCGAATAATCCATTTCGGCTCCTATGCCCTCATGCTTTGTTTTTCTTGAGGAGATAGGATAGATTACAAGCTAGTTTAGTCGTAGTTAAGATATGCAAAAACCAGAGAATACCTTAGCTACGGTGCATTGTGTTTATGCACCCTTGTGTCCTATCGCTGAGTAAAAAGATAGGAACAGTAGTTTACTTTTCTTTTTATGCAAACATCAGCAAAGAGAGATCTTCCTCTCTATAAATTCGAAGAGCAGTGACTACACACTTGCAATAGCTGTCGTTTTCCAATAATCACTCCAGAGGTGCTAATTGAAACGCCAACAATTTGGATAGACAATCATTAATAGTGTAATATCATATTGATGTTGTACTATGGATTGAATTGTTATGTATTCCCTTATGCCATATTGTTTCTTGATATTTTAGGTAAAATGACCTGTTTAGGTGATCTAGGAATAGCTTGACTCAATGCTTAACTTAGGAGCTACATGTCTACTCAATGAACCAAATATTTTGAAAGTCCTATCCCACAAGTATTTTCCATGGTCTCCAAACAAACCCAATTGTTGTACCCATACCAAATTTTTCATATTGAAT
>CM021108.1:320011434-320101649 GCA_007115665.2 Sequoiadendron giganteum
AATCATACTATACCCAAGGAAAAAAATCGGTGTACTGTCGTACCAAAACCCAGTACCATGGGCTGAACTTTAACATGATATGCTGAGAATATGAATTCTTCCAAGATTTCTATGCATGGAAATGATTGCTACCTGTGAGAGGGAGTTGTTGAAGGGTTTCAACAGGTGTGATGCTTGATTTGTGCCTATGGGAGGCACAAGGACATATAATATGTTGTTGGGTGTGATGCCCAATATCTTCCAATGATTGGAAGGTTGTTGTAACCTAAGATAGGTAGCTGATTTATTTCATCGATGTGATGCCCAAGAGTCTTCAATGATTGAAGAGATCTACACTTGTGTGAGAGGTTTTAGGGTGGGATCCCCTAATCTCCAATGACAGGAGTGTTGATCTACACCTGTGATAGGTTGCTGATCTGATTTAATGTCAGTTGCTTTGTTCAATTTCAGCACGTTTCAATAACTACAAACATGGCTACTCGCAATCTTAAAAAGTATGACTGCCTAGAGGGACCTTCAAATTTGACTCCTTGGAAGTGTATGCAAGTTGCAAATGTTGCTGCACTAAATAGATTTTTGGGTCTTTGTGGAAACCGTGTTGACACCTCCAACTGATCCTGCTCAGTTGGCTGATTGTCACAAGAAGATGGCCAAGGCAAAGCATATCATCTTAGCTTACATTAAGAATCATTTGATTCTTCATATTGTTAAAATGAAATCAGTGAACAAGATGTCTGATACCTTGACCACTGTTTATCAAAAGTGTGAACATCTCCTGGAAGATGTTGCTAAAGAAAAATCTGAGTGCCCACATGCATGAGTGACACAGACACAATGGCCACATTTCTAATGAAAATTGTAAATTGCAACTATTGTGGTTAAGGTAGAGAAAAAAGAATTTGGTATCCACAATCTTAAATGGATTGTCTCCATTGTGGCAACCATTTGTTTGGGGTATCTATGCTCATGAGAAGCTTCCCACTTTTGTGAAGCTTTGGGATAATTTCATACAGAAGGAGAGTAGACTGGAGATTGTTTTAGCTAAAGCAGATAAGAGTTAAGACCTAGCTCTCATCATGAAGATGAGGAAAGGTGGTAAGAAAGGAGGGCCTTGGAATGGTCAAAAGGGCAAGGAGAAAGAATCAAATTCTTTGTACCACAGGATGAAAGACTTGAGTCACATGACATCTTTCAAGTGGCCCTGTGCATCTCAATGTCTTGATAAGAAGAAAGCGTAGCAGCAACAGCAAAAGACATATTGAGGTTTTCCATGCTTCAAATGAGGGATTTCGTAACAGCATCAAATATTTACTTTTGTCTTTTATTTTAGACATTATTTACTAATTGTATTATTTTGAACAGTGATTATTTTTCAATGACATTCAAGTTTGACAGATTGATATCGAATTAGTATATTGTATTTCAAATTTTGAAATTTGTAATGCTTTTGTTAAACATATGTATGATATATGGTATTCTAAACTTAAATGAAATTCTGCTTTTAGGCTGCAAATATACATATATATATATATGATTTTGTATATCCATACCCAGCTATATATATATGATTTTTATTTTTTTTTGGTATGGACGTACCCAGCCCTACAAAAAATCTGCTGTACCAACATACAATACCCACATATCCATACCCATACCCACACCCAATACAGCAACTTAAAATTAAGGCTTAGCATATTTGGAATTTAACTTTAAATGAGTATGGACATTCAAGTTATACACCCATATGATTTTTTTTGGTATGGACATTCAAGTTTGACAGATTGATATCGAATTAGTATATTGTATTTCAAATTTTGAAATTTGTAATGCTTTTGTTAAACATATGCATGATATATGGTATTCTAAACTTAAATGAAATTCTGCTTTTAGGCTGCAAATATATATATATATATATATGTGTGTGTGTGTGTGTGTGATTTTGTATATCCATACCCAGCTATATATATATGATTTTTATTTTTTTTGGTATGGACATACCCAGCCCTACAAAAAATCTGTCTACCAACATACAATACCCACATATCCATACCCATACCCACACCTAATACAGCAACTTAAAATTAAGGCTTAGCATATTTGGAATTTAATTTTAAATGAGTAACTTGTAGGGTTTACTGTGAGGCATGTGTTCCTACAAGCATATGCAGAAACAGTTCTAGATCAGATTTAAATACCCACCAGAAGCAAGCAACATCCAGCTAAAAGTAGGGAAGTGTAACCTTAAATATACAAGGACTGGATAGAGTATTTCACAGCATAAATTGTCTTGCTACTCTATGCAAAGCTTACATGTCTTCTTATTTCTTTTAGATGACAGAATATTCAAACTATTATTGAAGAGACAATGAGACCATTACCCTATCATATAGCGATCGTTTCTCATCATCTTTGAGTACCTGGCATAGGGATCATGTCGAATTTCAGCATCCCAGACAAAAGGAAATTGCTTAAACTCAACTTGAATGCTATGTCACTGAATTCTACCAAATGTGAAATGTCAAGTTAAACATCTCACCTCATAAGCGTGTTGAATTTCCTGAAATTTTTTCTCTGCATCCGGATCCCCTTTATTTACATCAGGATGATGCTTCTTAGCAAGCTACAAATACAAGCTGGATAAAGTTAATAGCCAATCCATTGTCTTAAAAAGAGAGTGTCCATAAAGGGAACAAAGCAACCTGCAGGGCCTATAATGTACAAAACCAAATTCTACCAAATAATATCTCTAGAATATTTAATTCCCAAATGCAGAAGTCAAGGAGCTCACATTAAGAAACCTGCAAATGAGAATATCAGAGAAAACTCTACCATATTAATACAAGAAGCCAAAGAAATAATAATTGTAATTATTGGCTACTGTAAATATTTATTGTTTTACTGGATGGCATAGCATACCGCATAATAAGCCTTCTTGATTTCTCCTTGACCTGCATCCTTGCTTATCCCAAGAATATCATAGAAGTCTCTGGCAGCCATCCCAGTCATCCCTGTAGAAGGGAAAACAAATATCAATCCTGTAAGATCCTTCACTTTAATATGAAACCAGTCTTTCATTCCACGCTCTATTGGCATCTCATTGTAAAAATAATAGAAATCTTTACCTGTAGCATGAAAACTCCTCTTAAATGATATAGCTCTAAATTCCTTGTTGCTACAGACATTCTCCCTTCCACAAGCTACAAAATAGAATAAGCCAAATTAAAAAGTAATTTTACTAAAGAAGAAAAACATAGTATCAAAGAAAAATGTAAACTCAATGACAACATGCACAAAGGGGCATCATGAATGGTAACCAAAAAACAAATATATGCATGTCAAATTGCACACTTATCACATGACTACCATAGCCAAAAATCCCCCAGGGGATGAAATGAAAATGTAAAAACTAAAAAAATATTAATTGTGCATTTAGTGCATCAAATTCTGGACAGAAAGGCATATCATCAGGATTAGGATGGGAAAACAAATAGCCTGCATGGAGGCAAAATAAAATATAATAACCAGGATACATCACTACAGTTTCTGCTTAGAATTTTTTAAATCATATTGCTGCTAAAACATGGCATCAAAATAGGTCCGATTTGTTAGAATTTTGCCATAAACAACAAATTCTTCCTAGGACCTAATGTTTATGACCTGATCATAAAAATAGAATTGGAGAAAAAAGATATTTAATATTCAATAATTTGAAGCTTAATTACAAAAAGAACTGTACAATTATATAGACCTCTTGGATGCATGAATCAAGGATATGATATGTTCAAGAGGTATGGGTTTAACTCTCTATCAATCTCAATCAAGAGGTGTGTTAACTTAGTTTAACTAAGACAAAGGTGCCCTTGATTAAACTGAAGTAGCACCTAACTACCATCAATCAAAAATTGAGCAAGCATGGTGGCACTTGTGTACTTCAAGTCAAGGTGTACATGTCACTATTAGCTACCTAGGTGAGAATAATTAAATATTCCTAATATCTAAGTTACCGGATTCGTACCCGGAGGCCCCGAACCCGGTTCGGGTGCAAACCCGGTACGGGTTCGCCTGCGGGTACGCCCTGGGTACGCACAAGGTGCGTGCCCAGGCCTGTGGGTTCTCCCGGGTCCGCGCTAGAACCCACAGGCCTAGGCACGCACCCTGTGCGTACCCAGGGCGCACCCGGGTGTTTGGTGCGTGGACCCGAAGGTACCAGGCCCGAACCCGGGCGAACCTTCAAGAACCCACGGCCCAGCATCAATAAAGTTCGCCTAAATAGAGATTAAAAGCATTTTTTTTAATTTTATTTTATTTCCTAACCCTAATCCGGCCCAATATGAGGCTTTTCAACACAAAAACATTTCATTTCTACTTCTCATTTTGCTCTCACCATATTTTCTCTACATCTTGGCATTTTGAAAGGAGGTGATTGTATTCGAAGGAGATCGATTGTGGAGTGCCAAATAGCTTCTACAAAGGAGATTTAAGTGTTTAAGGTATGCATTTAAACCCTATTCTTTGATCTTTTGAACTATTTTTTCAAGTTTCTTAGTTTTTGATGAATTTTTTCAAGTTTGTGAAGAATTTTTTCAAGTTTGTGAAGAATTTTTTCAAATTTATTTATTTATTTTTCATATTTTTTATAGATTGCAACAATGGCCAGTAGTCAAAGTTCAGTGGGTGGGGAAGGAAGTCAAAAGTTCAAAATTGAGAAAGGATCTCCTTTATGGGCACATACCACAAGAATTTCACAAATTCCTGGAGGTGGGGGTTTTGTTTGGAAGTGTAATTTATGCAATGTACAATATAATAGCTCCTATTACCGAGTGAAACTTCATTTTATGGGCCCTAGTGGCAAAGGGATTAATATGTGTGTGGGCCCAAATAAGAAGGGGTTGTCTTCTGTACAAATAGCAGAATTTATAAAAGAACAAGAAAATGCTGACAAATCAATTGCAAAAGGAAAAGAAAGTAGTTATTCTTCCGGAAAGAAAAAAACACCAACATTACCCTCTCAAGCAGTTAGGGCCTCCAAACATCCCTTCTTGCCTATGCCCTCTACGGAAGAGGAAGATGAAGATGAACAACAAATCACCACCCGCAAGAGAGGTCCATTGGAGAGGGCATTTAAAATGGAGGCAAGAGATATTGCTGAAGAAAAAATTGCACGTTGCCTCTATGCCAATGGTCTTCCATTCAACTTGGTGAGATCACCATATTGGCGGGACATGGTGTCAGCAATAAATAGTGCACCTCCTGGTTTCACAAGTCCTGGGTTTGAAAAGGTGCGTACCACCTTATTGCAAAGAGAGAAAAAATCTTTAGAGGCCCAACTAAAACCAATTAGAGATTCTTGGATTGAAACAAGTGTATCTATTGTTTCCGATGGATGGAAAGATTGCAAAAACCGTCCATTGATCAATGTTATTGCAGTGTCCCCCAAGGGGGCAATGTTTTTGAAGGCAGTTGACTGTGAAGGGGAAGTGAAAGATGCAGAGTTCATTTCTAGGATTCTCATTGACTCCATAGAGATGGTGGGTGATGAAAATGTTGTCCAAGTAATTACGGACAATGCAAAAGTTTGCAGGGCTGCAGGTGCTTTGGTAGAGGCTAGATATGAGCACATCTTTTGGACACCTTGCACCGTACACTCCCTCAATTTGGTGATGCAAGCAATTGGAAACCAAATAGAGTGGGTGAAAGAAATATACCAGGAGGCCGAGGAGATCCAGATGTTTGTGACAAACCACCATATGTCACAAGCAATTTTCAGAATTTTTTCAAGATTGGAATTGTTGAAGGTAAATTTAATTTATTATTTATTTAGTTTCATTTATGTCATGTTTTACATAATTGAATAATTTTTTTTTTTAACTTATTTAATTATTTACATGTTCTTAGGTTGCTGAGACCCGATTTGCATCTCACACAATTGTTCTGAGACGACTTGTGAAGGTGAAAGGGGCATTGAGTCAAATGGTTATTAGCAACCAATGGGGTATATGGAAGCAATCAAATTCAGAGAGGGCCCAAAAGGTCAAGGCATTGATCTTGGATGACAATTGGTGGGATCGTGTGAATTATGTATTGGAGATGACCGAACCTATCATGTCTATGCTTCGGTTTGCTGATACAGATGAACCATGCTTGGGGGATGTCTATGATAGCATGGACACAATGTTGGAGAAAATAAAAATTGAAATACAAAAGAGAGAGAATGATCCTGAAGACACCCTTTACAAAAGGGTGGAAGCAATCGTTCTTCATCGTTGGAACAAGATGACAACACCATTGCACCTCCTTGCATATGCCCTATCTCCAAGGTACTATACTAGAGAAGTACTTTCTATCCCAGGGAGAATACCGCCATATAGAGATCTTGAAGTTGCTAGAGGGTATAAGAGTGCATTTAAGAGACTCTTCAGTGATCCAGAAATGGAGACAAGTGTTATGAAAGAATTTGGAATGTTTATCATAGGAAAAAATCTTAGCCCTTCTGTTGCCAAAGACCAATACAAAAAGGATGCTATTACATGGTGGTACCTCCATGGTCAAGTTTATATGTACCTCCAACCTCTTGCAATCAAGATCCTCTCACAAGTAAGTTTTTTTTTTTGCCACTTGTATTGTAGAATTTAACACTTAACATTCTTGAACTTATCTTGCATTTTTTATTTTTAATTTTGTTGGTTTTCTCTCTAGGTTGCAAGCTCTTCTGCTGCTGAACGGAATTGGAGTACATACTCCTTTATCCACTCAGTGAAGCGTAACCGGTTGGCTGCAAAAAGAGCTGAAGACTTGGTGTATATTCATTCTAATTTGCATCTTCTGTCACGTAAGGAACCTCAATACAAGGAGGGGGCAGCAAAGCTTTGGGATGTAGCACCCGAGTCTGCTGACTTGGATGCAACCATTCAGGATCTTGCTAGAGCCACTATGGATGATGTGGATGATAATGATGATCATGACATGCATGGTGCTGGAAGTGGAAGTGGAACCGCTTTGGGTTCAAATGATGATGATCTTGAAGTTGAAGCCACTGAAAATCCAAATCAAGATGACTTTTTTGATAATCCTTTTGATGATTGATGAACATTGAAATTGAATCATGTTTCAACTTTCATGAACTACATTTTGTAATTCAGTAATACTGTAATTGTGATGATTTCCATAATTGATATCATTGATATGGCGTATTTGAATATTTTTCAACTATCAATTGACATTTAATATTTATCTTTGGCATTTGGCATTGATCAATGATCAAGTATCATACTATGAAATGATTTAGTTTTACAATTCTGTATATTTCTCTTATTTTTTTGTATATATAATACATATATATATATATATATATACACGTACCCAAACCCCTAAAAAAAATTTTCACGTACCCACGTATCGGGTTCTCGTACCCGAACCCGTCCCCGAACCCGAACCGGTAACTTAGCCTAATATCCTAAGTAAGCTTAATAACTAGGTGCAATATAACACTTAGGATGAACACTATTCTAGGTGAAGTGAAATATTTACACCAACATCCCCCCTTAACTGTACCTCGGGAGGAAATAGAAATGGGTCCCAACAACTAGGTCATGTTAGGTATCTATGTAAAATGATACCCCCTCAAAGGAGAGAGAAACCAACCAGAAGAGAGATGCTCGGTACCCCCAAATATGTGATGCCTCTTGTGCCAATGGTGGATGAAGAGCACAAAATATACTGAGAGGTGGAGGAAGTGGGGGGCAAGAATCAGTATATTAACAAATTTTTACCCTCTCAACTTTATCTACTTTAAACTCTAACACAATATCAACCATGCAAGAATATAACAATATGAACAAGTTGATACCCAGATTTTACGTGGAACCCCTCACGGGAGAAAACCACGGTACAAATAATATACTTTATGAATTATATAAGTATTACAATGAATGTAGGCACCACCTATTTGAATCACCAACTCTCACACTTTAGTGGGCACCAACCCACAAGGAGCATCAACTCCTATCTCTGATTTAGTAGGCACCAACCTACAAGGAGTACCAAACTCCTACTTGCCAAGCACCAACTTAGCAAAAGATACTAATTTCAAGAATAGTGTTCCACCTTCAATGTTGCTTCTTCAACGGATGATGGACAATACTGCTCAAATATCCTTCTTACAAATCTGCTATAAACTTCTCTATGGATTTGTCACATATTCCTCTTCTATATCTGCATATGAGTCTTGTCAAATCTGTATATATCTGCTGGTGTATAAGATTTATCTTCAAAACTTCACACCCGAATCTGATCCAAATCAAGTACTCTTTCTTTTCACAAATCAGATCACTATTACGTTTACTCTCTTTAAACAAATGATATTTATATAATATCTTCACAAAATATGTCTCACAATTCTTCCTAAAGTCTGTTCATAGACTTTCATAAACTTACTCACAATCTCCTCATAAATCTGTTCAGGAAATTTTCATAGACCTGCTCACAAAATCTTCTATAACTTCTGCTCATAAACTTCCTTCGGGTCTGCTAAAACTATTCTCCAATATGCTTCATTATACCATGCTTTTAATCTCCTTCTTGAAATTTACCTTTCTTGAATGATATTCACATAAATCAGCATATGATAAACTCACTTTTCTTTCACATACAAATCTGCCTCTTTTATTCTCTTCATACAAATTTGCTCAACACATACACTCTATCTTCTTGTGTCTTACCCCTGCAATAGATGATGACTTTTTCACAAATCTGATCCAAGTTATGTACTCTTTCCTTTACAACCTTATCATATACATGTACTCTCTTTTTCACAATTCTGATCCAAATATATGTACTCTCTTCGTCTTCAAACTGATCACATATATGGCAATTACTTCCTTCAAATATGATCTTAAATACCACACATGTTTTTATATCTACCTGCACTTATCCTTTATATGTGGGCTGCATACATCTTTCAACATGAATCTGAAGTACTCTGTACTTGAACCTGCACTTGATCTGCTCTTTATCAGATTATATCATTGAATGCTTTTCCTCTCAACTCACACTTCTTCTTTGTGATGTAGGTTTTCTCTTTAATGCTCACACAATAGAATTTATCTTCTGATCTGACTCTTCAAATGATATTCATTTTCACACACACTTCTTCAAATACAAGTCACAAACTTCATATATATCTCTCCATACCTTGATGAAGAGTGACGTCCCTTGTAGAGGATGATACCTTTTCAACCAATTGTATCTCTTTAAAAACAAAGCACCTCTTCCTTAATAAATCGCTGCCACCAAACTTTATTAATTTTCTGTCTTTCATTTTACTAATGTGGGTCGCTGCTTTTCATTTGATTAATCACTTCAGGTTTTAATTAATCATTGCTGCTTTTTTCTTATTTTTTCTACCTCTTAATAAATTTTAAATAAACTTTCTATTCATCGCTGACTTTATAACTTTTTATCTGGGCACCTTTTTGTCTTTTCTTGTTTTTGTCTTATGTATGCTTTTTAATTTTGTCTTATGTGACTGCTCTTTTCCTTTCATTAATCTGAATTCTAATCGAACCATTTCAAGAATAAGACGTGTCATTTCATGTGTTTTTGTTTAGCATACTTTTTGGTGATAAATCTAAAATCGTAGCATTTCCAAAATAAATCGCATCCTTTTAAAGAGTCGCATCATTTTGTTTTGACTTTTTCTGAGTTTGTAGTTAGAACGTATTACTTCCTATCTTAGTCGCATCTCTTCAAAAAGACAACGTGGCACTTTATTAGTTTTATTCTGCAAATCGTGCTCCTTCAGATATTAATCAATATTAGTTATCCTTTATTAAGACAATTTAGAGTATGTTTTTATGAATCGTCTCTCATTGTTTCTGCCTTCATAATCACTAGTTTAGTTATCCTTTATTAAGACAATTTAGAGTATGTTGCTTTATGGCAATCTGATTATATCTTCAAGGATATTAATTTCTTCAGAATTACATTGCTTGCAAAATCTGTTCATGCTGATCTGTTCATTGGTCTTCAATAATATATACAAATCTGTTCATGCTGATCTTCACTCAAGTATATAAATCTGTTTATACTAATCTTTTGTCATGCTTTACTTTGACATCAATGACAATATTTCCAACAGTGGATGCTCAACTCTAAATGTTAGAGAGGATCCATGCTTGTCGAACAATATTTCTCCCCTTATGAAGAAAGAAACCCAACGGTGAATGCAGAAGATCTTCCCACTCCAAAAAGGAATATGTGGGAAGCAAATTTGAAATTTATGTCTCTAGAAGTTGTGCAATGGAACTCATGTCAATGCTAAGTGCCACCATGATCAGATCAAGAATCCCAGGCCCAACCAAAGAGGATGACTAATCAAGACCATGTGGAAATACATGTGCAACAAATGCCAAAGAAGTAGTGTGTGGATATGGAATCTCAATGCATGCCATGTGGCTAAAATGCTCATCCCATGAGATGTTCTACTATGAAGAATCACTGGAAGCCCTCAACAAAGCATCTCTAAACTCTATAAAAGCAACAAGTAAAGGTGGAATCTTAGCACATGTCATGTGACTACATTGCACATCCCACAAGATGTCTTGTTGTGAAGAATTATTGGAAGCTCTCAATGAAGCCACTTGGAACTCTATAGTGTTAGCAAGAGGTGGTGGTGGAAGCGTAATGCATGTCGTGTCACTACACTACTCATTCCCCAAGATGTCTGCATCAAATGTTGAGTATGAACAAGTGACAAAGTTGGCAAAAGTGTTGGAATATCAATGCATGTCAAATGACTACACTACACATCTCATGTATTGCTCGCATCAATGATGTGAGTATGAATGAATGTATATGGGGCATCAAAAGGACCAATTGTTTCAATTTCATCCAAATGTACAAGCTTCTCTAAGGGAATATCACAACCTGTTGGAAGCTCGAGATCTCCATACAATAGCATGATTACGGTCATGGTAATGATAGGGTAATCAATGTGTTCTATGTGATGTAGGATATCCTCAAAAACTACAGGACCTATTAGTTTGTAGATCATGTCATCATAGTTTAACCAAGCACATTTTTGTTCATGGTCACTTAGCTCAAGAACAAGTCCATGGAGACACGATAGTAGGTCTTGCTCAAGGTAGTGATTGTTTATCCCTATTTTCCAAGACAAAAAGTTCCCTTTGTCTAGGGTGACAACATGAGTGAAATGAGGTGCCAAAAAACATGTTTGCAATCCCCCCTAGAATGAAACTTTATCTTAGTTCATTGTTACAATATCCCAAAAATATATTCATAGCCCCCTCAAATAGATACAATGTTTGGCACTTTATCAATACTGTGTGTTTACATGTCATGTCCCCTTTTCGATGAGGACCTAATTTAAATTTGAGGAGGGAAAATAGTGTTTCTAAACGCTATATCTAAATTTAATAATAATGTAATAATATTAAATAATAAATTTAAATTATTGAAAATAGTATTTCAATTTATTGAGTCCAACCATTTGGAAGGTGAGTATTTATATGGAATCACTTGGCTTTGCTAATCATCATGAAATCAGAATCACATCTTTTGTTGTTGAGATAGTCATCCCTACTACCCGCACCTAGTAGGACGTAGCCCCTACCCTGCGTTGTGGTTCTCTTTGTTACATCCCCATCCATCTGCTATTTCGCCAACACTTATCACAAGTTGGAACTCGTTGAGCAGCGAACACAGGAGGAAGCGAAGCAACAAATACTTTGGTCAATCCTCAAGCTCTGGTCACTACCCTTCACCGCGCGGCGGCATCTTCCTGGGTGCCAACTATGACTAAGACAAATATTGGAGGGCGCAGGACTGAAGCCATCTGAGTCGGCAATGGTGGGACACCACTAAAAGGGCGACAAACATTGTCGCATATCGTGAGGCATCCTGGGCGCACTCATCCTTATCGACAGCATCTCACTCTACCTAGTGTGGCTATTGCAAATGCTCGAGCAATCTCCTAGAGATATTTATTGTGGGATATGTATTAGTCAGGTTGTAAGATCTGGCTCATTCAATGTTACCTCTTTGCTATATGATTCGGTAACCATCAGTGCTTGTGGTGCTTGTGAGTCTCCGATAGGCGAACATTGTCCTACTATGTATGAATTTTTTGTTCCAAACGACTTATAGAGATTATGTGATACCAATGGTCTCACTGTGTTAACCATTTATTTTAATCAATTATGTTATCATTGTGTATATGAATTGTGATTGGCATATTCCAGATGTGTGTGTTTCTCATTTAGAAAAGATAAATTGCTATTTTGTGAGTGAACTGAGTCGGGCTCATTACAGTGGTATCAGAGCCACAATCTTGCCAACTTGTGGATGACCCTATATATATGCAATTGAGCCAAAGAGAGTTGAGGGCTATTGAGAGAGAGAGAGGAAGAAGACTGAAGCATCCTCTCAAAACGGTGACGATGTAATAGGAGGCAAAGGTAAGGAGAAGATGGCAGATCAGAACGATGAGGTCAAATCCTCCTTGCAAAAACAAGATCAAGTGAGCCAAACACTATTGCAAATGATGCAGACCCTCACTACCACAATCACCAACAGCAGAGCAGTGCCTAATAATGCAGATGAGAGTAATTTTGAGCGGTTCGAAGGGGGCAGAAGATGGCAGATCAGAACGATGAGGTCAAATCCTCCTTGCAAAAACAAGATCAAGTGAGCCAAACACTATTGCAAATGATGCAGACCCTCACTACCACAATCACCAGCAGCAGAGCAATGCCTAATAATGCAGATGAGAGTAATTTTGAGCAGTTCGAAGGGGGAAATCATAGCAGAACATCAAATGGACCGACTCTCAGACCTTCCCAGCCCACCTTTTTGCCCAAGGCTGAGGCACCACAAGAAGGAGAAAGACAAAATCAGCCTAATTTTAATAGTATTTTAGAAGATTACATGAAGCTTGACGCCATCACCCAAGCAGAGATTCCTTTTGATCAATTCAATAATGCTAGGAAGGGATTTAGAAGTGATGGAAAGCAACATTTGCAGCAGACCAATAAAGACCTCTAGTACAAAGTGAGAAAACTTTCGCTCCCTACATTTGATGGTTCAGGGAAAGTTACTGCACGTGCATGGGTTCAAAAGATAGATAGATACTTCTCTCTCAGCCCTTGGACTAAAGACAAGGCAGTCAAGTTTGCCATTCTGCATTTGGAAGGTGTAGCTCACGAATGGTGGCACCATGGCATTGTGACACAACGGTTTGACCTTGTTACTACAAATACAGATTTCACACAAAAGATCATAGAGAGGTTTGATAGAAAAGATCCAAAGGTGTACTTCCAAGAACTGACAAGGGTAAAACAGAATGGGACAGTGGAAGATTATGTTGCAGAATTCCAAAGGCTTGCCATTATGGATCTGAATGTGTCAGATAGGAGACTCATGTTCCTTTTCATTGAAGGGCTATCAAAGTCTTTTCGTGGTTAGGTGAGGACTTTAGAGCCAACATCATTGGAAGAGGCTATTCGAAGAGCCTTAAACCTTGAGGACTCCACCATGAAGAATAAACCTATGATCAAGAATGCACCAGCAAGACAGCCAAAGAAGCCACCTCATGGACCTACAAATCCACCACCAAGGTCTCACGGGATGGATTTGTCTACAAACGAGCTGTGAAGGAAAGGGTTATGCTTCCATTGCAAGGAATCGTGGGTACAAGGTCACAGGTGTATGGGAAAAGGACACATCCACTATATTGAGGTAACCTCTGATGATGATGCTGAAGAGGGGGAAGGTGAATTCATAGGCCTTATTGACGAGGAGGTGCACGTAGAGACACTAGCAGGAGGACATTCAGGAGGCACACTCTTGCATCACTTTCAGGAGCACCTAGGTATCATTCTCTCCACATTAGACGCGACTTACAAGGACAAAGGGTAATGGTATTGATAGATAGTGGAGCCACCCATAATTTCATCAATGAAGGGCTGGTGGCTAAGATGGGCCTAGGGGTGGAAGATTTTGAAGGATTTAATGTGATAGTAGCAAATGGTTACACTATTCCATGCACTTGCCAGATTCAACAAATGGAGTTGACCTTAGGAGGACACAAGATGCGAGATGATTTCTACATAGCTGGCATTGGTGAGATAGATGTGGTATTGAGAGTGTAATGGCTGCACTCGCTTGGGGAGTACACAACAAACTATCAAACTCTGGAGTTGAAGTTCAAAGCTGATGGAAAGGAGGTCGTCCTTCAAGGATTCTCCAAGGCAAGCCCTGGGGAAGTTTCGACCAAGGCAACAGAGAAGACACAAACAGGAGAAAAGACATTCAAGGATCTGGATCTGAAGTTGCTTGAGGGCAAGCAACATTCGAGCGAGGAGGAATGTCATGTCCCCTTTTCGATGAGGACCTTATTTAAATTTGAGGAGGGAAAATAGTGTTTCTAAACACTATATCTAAATTTAATAATAATATAATTATATTAAATAATAAATTTAAATTATTGAAAATAATATTTAAATTTATTGAGGCCGACCATTTGGAAGGCGAGTATTTATATGGAATCACTTGGCTCTGTTGATCATCATGGAATCAAAATCACGGCTTTGGTTGTTGGGACGGTCATCCCTACTGCCCGCGCCTAGTAGGACGTAGCCCCTACCCTGCATCGTGGTTCTCTCCGTTACATCCCCATCTGTTAGTTATTTCACAAGCACTTATCACAGGTTGGAACTCGTTGAGCAGCGAACACAGGAGGAAGCGAAGTAACAAATACTTTGGTCAAGCCTCACGCTTTGGCCATTACCCTTCACCGCACGGCGGCATCTTCCTAGGCACCAACTATGACTAAGACAAATATTGGAGGGCGCAAGACTGAAGCCATTTGAGTCGGCAGTGGTGGGGCACCACTAAAAGGGTAACAAACATTGTCGCACATCGTGAGGCATCCTAGGCGCACTCATCCTTATCGACAGCATCTCACTCTACCTAGTGTGGCTATTGTGAATGCTTAGGCAATCTCCTGGAGATATTTATTGTGGGATATGTATTAGTCAGGTTGTAAGATCTGGCTCATTCAGTGTTACCTCTTTGCTATATGATTCGATAACCATTAGTGCTTGTGAGTCTCTATTAGGTGAACATTGTCCTGCTATGTATGAATTTTTTGTTCCAGACGACTCATAGAGATTCTGTGATACCAATGGTCTCACTGTGTTAACCGTTTATTTTAATCAATTATGTTATCATTGTGTATATGAATTGTGATTGGCATATTCCAAATGTGTGTATTTCTCATTTAGAAAAGATAAATTGCTATTTTGTGAGTGAACTGAGTCAGGCACATTACATTACAATGCATGATTGCCTAAACCCCCTAGACAAGTAAAAGATCCACTTTATAAAAAATGGGAATACAGGTCTAGAAGTCCCACAAAGTCTATTTCATAATATATGCAAACGGAAGCCAAAATAGAAATAAATTACACCATACAAAATATTGTAGAATCTAGTTTCCAACACCTACAAGAACATGAAAAACAAATAACTAGAGCAAATGTTATGCCTATTCCATTAGAAAGCACTTGAAGAGGGATGAACCAAGCCAAAGAATATTTTGGTAACATGGTAATGAGTTGACACTAAGATGATGTGGACATAATAAAACTTTTGAGTTGTTAAAATCCACTTATGTGGTAACTGGTAGATAAGGTAGCAAGTAGTGACACATGGTAATTTTGTTTTTGCTTATGCACCAAGTTGTCAATTTTAGTATGGATCTCGGTTCACGTTCGTGGATCCGGCAAAAAAAAAAATTGGGTTGAGTTCGTTTTTGGTTTAAAAACATGTAAAAATCATATATATATATATATAAAAACAAGAGTTAAATTTAAAATACCACATAACATCATATAAATAACAAAACCACCATAAACTCAAACGTCAATTAAAATATAAATGATAAATTTTATAAAATATTCATTGTTCAAACTTTGAGTTCAATATTAAAATAATAATAATATCAAGTTCATCAATTAGTTTTCGATGTCACATGGATTTCTTAAATCATCAATATCATCATCATCATTGATTATTAGATGATGTAGGAATATTTAAAGAACCACAAGCAGTGCCATTGCGACTCACACTAAAAGTGTGTTCACTTTCGAACTCCTCAAGTGCAACATGTTGGGAAGTGAAAGCATCCAAGTCAATATGCTCCGGCTCTATATCCCACAACTTTGTGTCCCCTTCCTTGTAACAATATTGTTTGTGCAAAAGGAAGTGCAAGTTGGAATGCATATACACTAAGTTCTCTATCTTATTTTAGTGCAATATGTTGCACTTTATTGAGTGGATGAAAGAGTATGTGCTCCAATTCCTCTCAAATGTTGATGAACTAGCAACCTATGAAGACAAAGTAAAGAGATAGAGTTATATATTATAAAAATTAAAATTTTAAAAAACTATAAATTAAACTTTAAAGATTTACTTGCAATGAAATTTTGATTGCAAGCGGTTGTAGGTGTTGGAACTGTTGACCATGGAAGTACCACCAACTATGAGCATCCTAATTAAACTTATCATGAAGAGCCTCAATACTTTGAAAATTGGGGGGTAAAAAATCAATGAACTCACTCATGACAACATCCTACAAATCAAGATCAAGGAAGAGTACAAAAAGTTGCCTTGTACCTTGCAATGACTTCATAATCTCTATATGAGGAATCCTCATTGGCACAAAAAGAATCTCAGCACTATAGTATTTTAGACTCAATGCAAAGGCAAGAAGATGTAGAAAGGTGATCATTTCGTTCCATCTTTCTTTAGTAATTTTGTGCGCGTGGTTGAAGAAAGTTATTTTAAGGTCTTGCACTCTCTCATTTATGATTTTCTTCATCAATCTCAACCATTGAATTGGTGCCATCGCATATCTCTCCCAAGCAAAGCTTGTCCATGTCATTATAACGAATCATACTCAAAACAAGCTCAGTGAAACAAAGGAGAGACTTTACACAATCCCACCAAGAGTCATCTAGGATCATCCACTTAGTATTTGTTGACCTCTCAGTGTTGTTTTGTCTCCATATGAACATAGTTTAGCTAATGACCATACTAGAAAGTGCCTCTCAAGCCTTCACAAGTCGTCTCAAGACGATTATGTTAAGAGGCAAAAGGTCTCAACAACCTATTCATAAAATAAAAAATGAAATAATTAAAAAAAAAAAAACTTTAAACAAGAATTAGAATACTCAATCAAACTATGACTTTAGTTAAGTTTAAAAAATAAATTTTCAAGTATCTAAAGTGAAACTAAAACATAAAATTCTATACTACTTCACTTACCTTCAAGAGCTCCAAGTTTGAACGTGATCTAAATATGCCTTGCGACATGTGGTAGTCGGTAATGAACATTTGGATCTCCTCAACCTCTGTATACAACTCTTTGATCCAATCAATTTAGATTCAGAGAATGGATCGCCCAAGTTATCCAAAAGATGTGTGAATTGCATTCATCAACCAACAACCCAACAGCTCTACAATTCTTTGCATTGTCCATTATGAATTGAACATCACTATGAGGTCCCACTTCCTCAATGACTGATGAGAATATTAGTAATAAGTTGGCCATCCTTCAGCTACCCCTCACAATCCACAGCTCTCAAAAACATTGCACTTTAGGGGACACTACTATGACATTGATCAAGAGCCAATTTTTAGCATCTCTCCACCCATTGGAAATAATGGACACTATTGTCTTAGCTCACGAATCCCTTATGGGCTTTCAATGAATCTTCCACAAGCTTGATCTCTTTGTCCAATAACCTATGCATCTTCTCATAACCTAGGCCTTTGTACCCTTTAGGAGCCTCGTTAATTTTTCTCACCATTTCTTACCAATATAGTGAGCAAACAAACCAACCCATTTGCATAAATAGATCTTGCTATGTTTTGATCAGAATGTCTCAAGTATCATTTTGAAATCTCATTTCCAAAGGTCCCTTTGGTCTCTTATTTGTAGTGGGTTCTTCAAGAGTGGCCAAAAATGGGTGGCTCTCTACCACAGCATTCAGATTAGATGGGGGCATAAGGAGCTTCACTTCATTCCCTTTGATCTTCTTTTTGCTAAAGGATGATTTGCCTTATGGCTTGCTAGTTCATCTACTTGCTCCTACTCCATAATATATGTTACCACTTGTTTCAATGGCACAAGTACACCATTCTTTCTATGGAAAGCATTGATATCTAGTCCAGGAGTTCCAACCAAATGTGCTTTCACCCAACTATATGAACTTGAATACCTAACATCACATACCCTACAAATCCAAATAAACCTCCTACAACTAGAACCAATTGTATCATATCAACAGACTTCCAAAGTGAACTCAGATTTGTTTTGAATTTAGGTCAACCTCTAGAGCTAAAACTAGCTACCATTATAATTCCTATGGCACAAAAATTTATAAACAACACATTCAAAACAAATAAAGTTTTAAAAACAAAAAACAGATATATAAAACCTAGGTCTTTTAAATTTTAAGCATAGTGATACATTGGTTAAAAAAATGAAAGAAAAGCAAAGCAGAAATTTCGTTTCGTGTTTGTAAAACAAAAATGTAGGAAAAAAAGTAAAATAACTTAACTCTTTTCAAAATAATTCTTCTATGATCTTCTTGGCAGCTTATGAACACTTGCAAATGTGTAGGAATGGCAATGCAACTACTGTGGAAACTTCAATGTTCAATCTTCAACTGCCTTTGTTGAATGACAAGCAAGAATGAAAGTTCAGCCTTTAAGAATGGTATTTGTCTTTTCCAATAAAAGTGAGCTAAAATGAGTTTGTTTTGGTGTTTGAAATGCTTTAGATAGCAATTTTAGGGTTACGTATTTGTTTTAGGGAGACCAAATCAAAGTCAAAGGAAAAAACATAAATAAAATAAAAAATGCAGAAAACTAACATATTCATCCTAGGTTCACCCAAGTCCGCCTACATCCTCCTTGGGTTTACTCGAGTTTGTCCTAGACAAACCCACCTCCCCAGCAATGCACCCTAAGGGAATCCACAGGCAAACCAAACCAGACCACAGATCTGGCCAATCCCCCCAATGAATCCAGTAACACAGCTTATGCAAAAAAATCCCCTTTACAATTTTTGATTTTAAAATTCCCACATAATAATTTTCCCTTTATGCAAAAAGAATCTCATAGCTATGCAGTGCCATCCATTATACCCATACATTGACTTCCACATAAATATACAAAATGGTAAAAAGTTTGTGACAGATTTTTGTTATGCCACATGGGCATTGAGGGGTCGGACCATTAAAAGAGAGTCAGCCCTTTTAGTAGGGCTTGACCCCTTTATATGTCATGCAACTCCTTTCTAGCGCAGCCCTTCAGTTTTTTTATTTTTAAGTTTTTTGAATAAAGAAATGTACACGCTTTTCAAAAGTTGTACATGTGCTGCAAAGATGCCTCTCATTTTCTTTTCTCTCTTTTTTTTTCCACATTGATTTTTATTTTTTACTTTTTATTTTTTAATCAAAAGATTTTTTAATGCAAGAATAAAAAATTATTTTTCCTATACCTACATCAAGTCTATATAGACAAGTCGTATGGCTAAACAAAAATACTTTTTTTCACAAACTACCAAATTTGACACATTGAATGTTGATTTGTAGGTTCTTGGCCCTTTTGGACACACTAGCACAATCCGCTTTTGAACAGCTCACTTCCTACAAAAAATTAAACTAAACCCTCCCACAGTTGGCTAACTTCAAGTTGCTCATTTTGGACAAAATAAAAGTGGATCCTATCTAATTTGACTGTTCTAGACACAACTGTGAGCTCAACATGGCTCCACAATTCATCCAATATGCCAAATACTAAAATTTACTTGCCCCATTATCTAAAAATGGATCAATTCTATGACATATTGGCTATGATACCATGTTAGAATTTCGTCATTAACAACAAATTCTACCTAGGAACTAATATCTATGAGCTAATTATAAAACTAGAATTGAAGAATAAAGATATTCAATATTCAATCATTGGAGTTTAATTACAAAGAGAATTGTACAAAAATATAGACCTCTTGGATGCATTAATAAGGATATGACATGTTCAAGAGGTATGACTTTAACTCTCAATCACTCTTAATCAAGAGGTGAGTTAACCCAATCCAAGTGAGACAAAGGTGGCCTTGACTAGACAAGGTGGAATATAAACATAAGGTTATAAATATATTCTTATATTTACATTAAAGCATTTATAGTTTCATATAAAATATATTCATACAAGTATATAATTACATTTATAAATTTATATATAAACATTAGGATATAAAATTATAAATATATTCTTATATTTATAAAAATATACATTTTTATATTTCTATTTAATATATTCTAATATTTTTATATTTATTCTCTTATATTTTTATGTTTAACATTCATACTTTATTCATTCTTAGATATTTGCAATCATACAAAAGAATATATGTGTAGATCTATATTTATATTTATGCTCTATGGATAATATAAAGTTTTAAAAAACTAATAAAAAAACATGAAGTCTTGAAACAAAAAGACTTAAAATCATCTCCTCCACCCTAAAAGACATTCATTTTGTTTTCAAACACTAGGAGAAGAGAAAAACTACATTTTGAGCACAAATTATGTCATTGGAGAGAAAACCAATAGATGGGTTGAGGACAAAACAATGATTGAAGATCATTTGGGCAAGTTTTGTAGCAGCCCTTGACGTATCCAAAGGAGCTTAAGGAGGATTTGGAAGAGCCCAATATTGATTTGGAGCTGCCTACCTTCATTTTGGAGCAAATTTGAAGAGGTAAGTTTGTATTTTGAAGTTTTTTTTGCTTTTTTATTTTCAAATTTTCATTGTGTTCTACATTTGTTTTTTAATTTTATTTAAGGTTAATGGAAAAAGAACAAACCCTAGCTACCAAATAATCAAATCCTAGCTGTTTTTTGTATATTTTCTTAATTCTTTAGCTGCAAACCCTAATTGTTCTTAGTTTTTTTTTATTTCTTTATTTTAATTTAATTTTAAAGTGTAAATGTTAATTTATTTTCCATTTATAATTTATTGCAGCCTACTATGCATTTATAAATTGATCCAAATTTTCAAGTACAATGTCAACCCCAACTAGAAGGGATCCTTATTTGAAACATGTCATCTTTGGGGTGAAAAAGGGGAGATAATATGTACCCATTGCAAAGTGAAAATGCTTGAGAGGGTATTAATTGGTTGAAGTATCACCTTGCACACATACCGTGTTGTGATACTAAACCATGCCCAGCAGCTCCTAAACTTATACGTGAAGTGAAAAGTCAACTAGAGACTTTTGAGCAGCAAAATAAATTAAAAGAGGCAAAGAGAAGAAATGGAAACCATTGGTGGAGAGAGTTCTTCAATTTCTCCATTTCCTAGATCTATGAGTAGTGGCAATGTAAATATTGAGCCTCGAATTCATGGTTCTTCATCCAATTTAGATTCATATTTTGTTCTATGCACTATTCCAGATTCCCAACCATCACTTGAAAGAACAAGGACAAGCATGAGGCTGCAAGAAGTGCAATTGGATAAATTTGATTCTATTGCACCATTCCATTTCATGCAGCCAGGCAATTATTATTATTTTTGTTTTAAAATACATAGTTTGATTTCTATGTCTATTGATTTTTTTGCATTTAAGGGTATGTAGCATTAAAGATTCTAAAGTTAAAACTCTCTATTTAAAATACTTATTTTGTTTATTTTATTTGTTTTAGGTATTCTTATTGACAAAATATAATAATTGACATTACTATTTGTGGTGTGAGGTTCAAAGCCCTTAATGATGAGGAGATAAAGGGCTCTATTTTGAGTCAAAAGGTGGCTGATGTGAAAGCCAGAATTGATGAGCAGCGTGACATATGGAAGAAAGGTTGCACCATCATGACTAATGGTTGGACTGATAGAAAAAATAGAAAATTGTTGAATTTTCTTATTTCTTCCTCAAGTAATTGTAGTATTGTACTTTATGAGATCCATTGACTTAGTGATTAAGATATTTAATTCTTAATTTATTGAATTGCTGATTTTGTTTTTTTCTCAAGTTGCATAGTGTTCTTGAAATCAATTGATGCTTCAAGAAACACTAAAAATGTTGGATTCCTTTGTGAGGCTTTGGAGGGAGTCTTGGCCAAGGTGGGTGAGGAGAATGTAGTACACACAGTTACAAATTATGATGCTGCAAGTAGACTTCTCATGGATAGGCAGCCCTCCTTATTCTGGACTCTTTGTGCTGCTCATTGCCTTGACCTCATATTGGAGGATCTTGGCAAACTTCCATGGATCAAAACATGTATAGAGTATGCAAAAAATATTTGTAAATATATATATAATCATGCATGGGTCCTCAACCTAATGAAAAAATTCACAAATAAGAAAGAGTTGGCTCATCTAATCAGAAATAAAACTGCAAGAACAACCATCAAATATGAAGAACACCAGATTTCACGTGGAAAACCCTTTTCGCATAAAAAACCACGGCAAGATATTGCTTTTATTATCCAACAATGGGCACCAACCCAGATTACAAAGTGAGCACCAACTCTCCCTCGAAGCACCAACTCCAAACCAACTGAAGCACCAACTTCAAACTTCGAATACCAATTTGCATATACATAAACACTGTCCAAGTACAGAAAACCTTCTACTCAAACTCTCAACATCATATCCTAATATCCCGGTTCAGATCAACACTAAATGATAGAAACTTCAAAGCAGTGAACAGCTACACTGAGAAATAAACAGCAGTGCAGTTAACTCTTCCAAGTGCCTTAGTTATTAACTTCTCATATTTTAGAACACTTTAAAAGACTCAGACTGATTCTCAAGGTTTTCACATTATCCAAACCATAGTTGGCAAACTTGGACTCACCGCAGACTCGGCAGCCCAAAAATATGACTCGGACTCGGGACTCGGGACAAACTCGGGAAAAGACTCAGTTAGGACTCGGCAAAAAAAAAGCCTTAGTTTTACAACAAAAAAAGAACAAATTAATGTATTTAGAGAACATAAGAGCCTAATTTGATTATCAAACACTCATAATTCAAAGATTACACATGTCATATGATCATCAAACACTCAATAATTGAAATGTAATCATTCATAGTCATCAAATAATCAATTTGCAGACCTGAAATTCACAAAGTTGAATGTTAAAATGAAAGAAAAAGTGAATAAAAACATGGGTTTTTAACCCATTTTAACTCCTAGCCACGCAAGAGAGTCCTGGGTCAGGACTCCCGAGTCCAACCTCAAGACTCGGCCGAGTCCGAAGGTCAGACTCCCGAGTCCCGACCCAGGACTCTCCTGGACTCGACTCCCGAGTCCGTGGCAAGTCGACTCGGCTGGCCAAAAGACTCCCGAGTCCGCCGAGTCCGCGGCGAGTCCACAAACTATGATCCAAACCACACAAGAAGGGATAGCAACCGAATTTAGAACACCACGTCCTCCAAAACCTATAGACAAGAATGAACACAGACTACTGCACTTATCACAAAACCCTTATTGTTCACTTCTAACACACACCTGACGCCAAGTTAAGGAAGATAATATCAAAGGCAGAAATCACACAAGCATAAGGTTGACAATGAAGACATTATTTACTAGGCCCCGCTATCACACTTGCAACAAAAAAGATAGAAATGGCATTTCAGATTGTTGCATCTCTCGTACTGAAGCTTATCTCAATGCAAGGTGACCTATTTTTGAGCAACAGATCATCGTGACATCTTTGATAAGAAGAGCTCCATATGATACCACACATACAACACAATTTAACTTGCACACTCTACCATATACAACCCATCAAAAAAGATTCTACTAATTTATATCTCATGCCAAAAGCAAAGGTAGCAAAGAACTGAAGGAACACAATTTTTAGAAAAGCTTGGCACCCACAAAACATGCTCGACTCAAGAATAACAAATGCTAACCATTTTGCAATCAATCATTCACATCATATACGCCAATTATAGTAATTTCAGAAGGCGCCCAAAAAAAAAGAATGAATATAGATACACATTTAAATAGCAGACGCAGCAAGGAAAGAGTGCCAGACCTACGCAAGGAATGATCTCGCTCCAATAATAATGGTCCACACCTAAGAGAGAATACAAAGCGTTGAGACTCCCTTTTTTAAACAAGCACGATACCAAGAATATGTATGAGGCCATTTTAATTTTCAAAGCCACGAAGGCCTGCTGCTAATGAAGGAATCAATAGTAATTGAGTCACCATAATGGAGTCGTCATATTCATAAGAATCGACAGAGATGAATAAGACAAAGGCCCAAAAAGGAAGAAACCACCCCACCCTGACATTGTCACTATTAAAAACTGAAGTCATTACCACCATAAAGGAGTCGCCAGAAATCAAAGGATAAAAACGTATTATTTAGACTAGCCGTCAGCCTTATGAATAATTGAAATATATTATCTTTAGAAGCCGACGCTCCAAAACAAGGAATAAGAAAGTCGCCTCATAAAGAGGACTCCAAAGCCGGCAGGACATAAATCGAGCTTCTTCCAAAAGACCCGAACATTTGACTATTCAAATGTTGACTCATCATGCTGATATGAAAATCTGGCATAGAACCTGACATGGAGCTTGTTGTGACCTTTTTCACATCGCCCCATTCAAATGGGGACCCCCTAATTTTGCTCCATTTTGGTCTTTGGCTTTGTTTTGTCTCTCTCTCTCTGATCTTTTGTCCTTCCGGGGATGTCCCCGTTCTTTGACCTAATTTGAAATTTTGGCTAAGTCTGAAGTGAATCTGTGAAATTAGGGTTTTGTTCCTTAGGCTGGATTGAGATTAAATCAAGACTGGTAAATTGGCAGCTAAGCTTAACATTGCTTCTAGGAGGCTCCCACTGAATTTTTATCATGTTCTGACGACTTACTATTTTTAGCAAGTGTTCAATCTGTGAGCTTTTCATCAGGATTTCGGGATTCTAACTACTTCAACACATTTAGGCAGCTTCCAAGGGCCTACGCATGAAATTTGAGCTGATTCAGACGACTTGCTATTTTTGGTAGTTCAGGCTTCAAGAGCCATTTTCAGGGTTTCCACATGAGCTTTTCAGATGCATGTCTGGAGAATCCTTCTGGGTTTTCCAAAACCTTCGCAGTGATGTAACATGCAAACCGAGACGACCACTTTCAGAGTTTAGCCTTCGGAGGCTATTTTTAGGATTTGCATGCAGATATTTTCAGTGCATGTCCGGATATTCCATGTGGGTTTTGTGAGACGTTCGCAATGATGTGACATGCAAGCAGAACGGATCAGTTTTCAGGGACTTACTATTTTTAGCCAGTGCCCGCATGTCGACCAGTTTTCTGGGTTTTTCTGGGTTTTTTGAGATCCCACGGGCAATATGACATGCGAAACCATCCGGCAGTGGATGAGTCACTTTTCAGGCAGTTTCTATTTTTAGCAGGTACACTCTGGCAGCCGCCCCCAACACTCCAGTTCAGCAAACAGAACGACATGCAGAAGGAACGAAGTCAAACGGAGATCGTTCGGGATACATACAAGTCAAATTAGGGTTTCCACTTTTATAGGGGGTAAAATCCAAAAATAGCCGAAACGAAGCACCCCACCAATGTCAACACACTTCAAGGTACCTGCTGGCAAAATTTGAGCAAAATCGGAGAACTTACTATTTTTAGTAAGTCAGGGCACGGCTATAAATAGCAGGTCTGCACCCGAGGTTGGCATCAGAGTGACACTCAAGCTATCAAGATCAAGCGTTGCAACTTTCAGGCAAAACGGAGCTACTGAAGTCAGAAAGTCAAAACTTACTATAAATAGCAGGTGGCTATAAATAGGGTCAGGGCAGAGACTGGCAAAACAGGTTCACAAGGTGAAGAAGATCATATGATGAAATTTTCAGGCAAAACGGAGCCTTAGAGGTTGAAAATCAAGGGACTTGCTAAAAATAGCACAACTTGCTAAAAATAGAATGCAAAAGCAATAGCAAGCAGAGACATGAAAATTTTTCTAAGTATGGGAAAATGAAAGCAAGAGCTCTAAAAGGCGCCCACCTCAAGAATGAAATCTGGAAATTTTCTAAGTACAAAATTCAAAGTTGAGCAGAGAAAATGCGCCCACCTTCAAGGTTGATAACTTTAAAATTTTCTAAGTATGAAACGCAAGTGGCACCCCTCAAATGCGCCCTCACCCTCAAGTTGAGAAGAGTTCAAAAGTTTCTAAGGCATGAAACAAAAGTGGCCTACCACAAATGCGCCCACCTTCAAGAGAGAGTTCAAAAGTTTCTAAGTGTTAAAACAAAAGCTCATGGGTCAAAATGCGCCCAAGGGGTCAAGAGGGTGAAAATTCTACTAAGGCAAAAACGAAAGTTCAACTAAGGAAATGCGCCCAAGCTCCTCCCTCATATGCGCCCAAGGTTCTTGGAGCCTAAAAAAACGCCTAAGTGTGAGGAAATGGAAGCTTGCCTATCAAAATGCGCCCTCAAGTAGAAGTGGACCCCTTGAAATACGCCCAAGTAAGATGAGAAAAACGCCTAAGGCACAAGAATGAAAGTAACCCCTTCCAAATGTGCCCACCTTCAAAATAAAAGCTCACACATGGGAATGCGCCCATAATGAAGATAAAAGTTCAATGTCTCAAATGCGCCCCATGATAGATGAAGGCCAAGAAATACTCTAAGGCAAGATGGAAGCTACCTAGGCAAAATGCGCCCAAGGTAGCTTGCTGGTTGAAATAATTTCTAAGGCATGAAAATAGAAGTAGCCCCCCTTAAATGCGCCCTTAGAAGGAGTATGAGGTAAATAAGTTTAAGTGGAGAAAAGTGAAGGTGGACACCCCTTCCATATGCATCCAAGGAAGATGATAGAAGGAGATGTCAAAGGCGTGGGGAAATAAAAGTAGAAGACCTCAAATGCGCCCTCAAGCAAGGCCACTCAAAAAGTATTCTAAGTCACAATAATGAAAGCACAAGGTGGTAAATGCGCCCAGCAAGTGAAGTTGAATTGAGAATTTTCTAAGTGTTGAAAAATAAAAGCACAAACCTCTAAATGCGCCCTCTAAGGAAGTATGAAGGCAAGACTTAGAATATTTTCTAAATATGAGGGAAATGGAGGCTCATGGGGTAAAATGTGCCCATCATAAGGAGGAAATGACAAGTTGAGAAATCTCTAAGGCATTGAAAATGAGAGTTCAAGGAGTCATATGCGCCCAGAGTAAGGAGGAGATATAAGACTTAGGAATTTGTCTATGGCATTAAAATAAAATGCCACTGAAGGGAATACGCCTAGAGAGAAGGAAATGTTGAAGGAATTTCTAAGTTAGAAAATGGAAGTAGAAGACTTCAAATACGCTCCAAGGAAGTTGGGACTTGAGAAAAGTTGCTAAGTGTAAGGCAAAATTTTAAGGCGTGAAATTGCTTGGGAAACGAAGGTAAAGGTATGTGTTATGAAGTGTGCCCAAGGATGTGATATTTAAAATAAATTTTCTAAGGCATTTTCTAAGGGAAATTAGAAAATACGCCTGGAGGAGGTGGTATAAAATCTCTAAGTGCAAGGTGATATGCTCCCAGATGCAGGAGGGAATTTCTTCAGGGAAGCATGAAAATACTAAGGCATGAAAAATGGAGATTACAGGCGTGGAATTCCTCCAGAGTAAAAAAAACGGGTGAACCTTAGCAATTTTATTATTTTCAAAATAATAAAAATTAAATGTACCCCTTCGTTTGGATACACATGAAAACGATGATTTCTGAGGGGAAATTTCTTCTGGGTATTGGATATTTCTCACTGGGAGATGATTTGAGGTTCTTCCACACCTTGCTCGTGTTGTTTCGGCAGGGATTTTGGCCTAGCACCCGTTCAACAAAGTTCCTAAGGCTCAGATGGATAAATTTTCTAAGGCATCGAAAAGGAAAGCAGAGGGGGTCAAATACACTCACGGGGAAGAAATTTGTCTAAGGCATGAAGGAATTTGAAAATGAACTGAAGCTCGAACATCAAGCGTTCAAATGCACCCCCCAAGATGAAATATCTTCTAAGGCACAAACTCCAGGCAAGGTGGTGGATACGCCCATGATGAAAGTTTGCTAGAAAAGTGATGAATTCTATCAAGATTCGGAGATCAAGCGGTCAGAACATGGAAATAAGGTAAGTAAAGTGAATTTAGATTATAAAGTGTTCTGATACTCTTCTTTTGTTTTGCAGGATGAACGTTGAAGCCAAGGCATGAGGACTTGATGAAGCTAGACAACGTTGCAACTTTGGAAACGAAAGTGAAGATTTGTCTAAGGCACTAAGAACGTGATGCAAAAGAGGCAAATGCGCCCAAGGCAATGGGCTAAAGAAATATGAAAGCAACAAGGAAGAAGTGCAGGGAGAACAGGAGGAATTCTTTGCTCATCACTTTCATATCAACCACGTACTCGCCTCTCCTCCTAACGCAACAAAATTGGCAGACAGACAGTGGGAACGCGTTTCTGGACGAGAATCTTCTAGAGGAAGAAAGTGGGCATTAATTGCAGATAATGGTTCCTGCAGAGGAGTGGAGAATATTCTGTGCATTCATTGCCCCACTCCTCTTTGTGGCGGTTTTTAGGGCAAGAACCCTAATTAGGGCATATGTGGCTCGATCTGAGCCCTTTATTGTAATTCAATCTAAGCCGTCCGTTGGACTGGGCCAACTATAAAAGGGGCATCCCCCCTCATTTGTAACTCAGTAGATGTTAGATCAGAGAGTAGAGAAGATAGAAGTTAGAATAGATAGAGAGTTAGCATAGATTGATAGCTTAGATTGAAGAAGAAGGAAAGTTTTCCCATTGAATTCTTTGTAAGAAGTTGTTGTGAACACTCTCATAATGAAAAGGGTTATCATTGCTTGTGGTTCCATCTTTTGTTTTGAGTAGCTAGCGAGGCTTCTTCGTCCTTCTAATTCATTTAGAGTCTTAAAGTAGACTTAAAGTAAAGTAGATTTCATTTCATGCAAGTAGTCGGTAGTTGTGGAATGTGGTGTTTAATTTGAGCAAGCTTCGCTTATCCATACCACTAGCGGGCTCACTGATGGTGGGTTCGCCTTGCGTGGTCAACTGGAACATTATGAACTTAACTTCGATTACGGTTTATGTGTTGATATGCGTCGTTGTGACGGTCTCTGCATGGTGAATTGTAGTTTGAATATCTCTTGTCATCCCTTTGAAGATTGCACTGGTTCTGCGGAAGCTGTCCGAAGTGAGGCAAAGCAGAGCTTGGTTTGAAGTTGCAAGAATTGATCTTTGCGTTCCACATTTAGAATAGATGTTAGAATCTCCATCTTCACATCCTTTTACTTTCAGCATTATTCGGTTAGTTTAGGAACCCGAGCGTCATCGACAAATCTCCTGAAATTTGAGAATCCTTTCTTCTGAATGAGCAACTCACGTAAGTCCCCTTGAAATAACCAGCATATACACATCAATCAACTGAGTCTATTCGCACTAAAAGGAACCTTGGAGTTGAACGCATGAACTTTCACGCAATCTTAGCATGCGGAATACTTTGATCAAGAGGGAATAGAGCGTCTATTGGACAACTTTATTCTATGCTGGCGTTGTCATAAAAAGCACGTCAACAGAGCTGACAAAGCAAACAAGCACGTTGCAGACGTAGACAACAAACCAGCTCAAGCAGACAAGCAACCAGCTCAAGCAGAAAACCAAGAAGCTCAACCACACAGGCAAGTAGCTCAAGCACACAAGCAACCAACTCAAGCAACTTGACATCAATGACAAAATACTCAACATAACCTACTTTGCAACCAATTTTATCATGTTGCAATCATTGCTTCAATCAAAAGCCATTTTGAGGCACATGTTTGTTAGTGAGGAGTGGTCTACATCATCATATGCAAAGACCAACGTAGGGGTTGACATAGTTGATTGGATTTTTGATGAGCATAGATTTTGGCAACCGGCCAAGGAGATTTTAGAGGTAACTTTCCATTATCTTTTTGTTCACACTTACTTATGTTAATGTTTCACAATGATTGCAACTCACGAAGCCTTTAGTTGTTCTCCTACGAGTTGCTGATGGAAAGAAGCCTACAATGGGCTACATATATGAGGGTATGGATAGGCCAAAAGAGGTTGTTAGATCTATTTATTTAGGGGTTGAGTATAAGTACCATCCCATATGGGAGATCATTGATTGATGATGGCACCTTCAACTTCACAAGCCTTTACATGCAATTGCCTATTTAAGGCCAATGAGGAGGTCTTGGGTGGGCTCTACACAGTCGCAGAGTGAATGGCACATGATTCTTTGGTTGGAGCAAAGATAATCACTGAGATAGAGATCTTCAAGCTTGCACAGGGAGACCTCTTTGCACAAGACATGTAAGGCAACTCAGGCAACATAGCAGCCAAGTAAAAATCTATTAAAGACGTAACTTAAATTTAAAAATTAGAACTTTTCTCTCTTTTACATTTGATTTTTATTTCTTCTCATTTCAAATGCATGGTGAGAAAGGTTTGGTGCTAAGGTATCAAATCTTCAAAGGATTGCAGTTCGTGTCTTGAGCTAGCCATGCAACTTTAAGATGTGAGCACAATTGGAGTATATTTGAGCACATACACTCCAAAAAGCACAATAGGTTGTCAATGTAAAGGTTGAATAATATTGTGTATGTTCATTACAACCTTCACCTTCGCCACAAACAATTCTTGGGCATTGACTTATCTCCTACCAATTTAAAGGAGGTTGATCCACAATCAAATTGGATCACTAAGGTTGACAATCTTGTCTTCAGCAATGAGGACCTTGCATGGGTTGATCAAGTGGATCGAGAGGTAAAGGCAATAGCCATGGCAGAGGAGGAGGACAAAGCACAAGGAGACCCTTGGATGTTGATGGTGTCAATGAGACACAAGCATATATCACAGCTGCATCATCATCTAAGACCTATCTTAGACACTTATGTAGGACATGTCATGATATTGTGATGAGTGATGCAGACTCATCTGAGCCATAGACTTATATTTTCAGTCTTGATAGTTGTTTTGATGCCATGGATTACATGAGATTTGTATACATTTGACAATAGTCATAATTTTATATATCTAACAATGTTGTTTCCTTCAGCTAAAAATAAAATTCGTTTTTATACTCATGTAATCAATGTATACTTGTGTATATGGTCAAAGTAGCTTCTATCTGATTAGTTTATTGTATCTTTAAAGTTTATTTATTAAAGGGTGCATGAAACAAGTTTTAAGTCCTTAAAAATCTCTATATTTCATGGTTTTTTCAATTTGTTGAGCTTGGGCGTCGAATTCGAATCTGAGTCAAAAATCAACTTGCCAAGTCCAAGGCGAGTCCAAGTCTTGTAACACTGATTTATACGAACATATTTATATAGATCACTTATGTAATTATATACATGCAAATTTAGTTTCATGTTCAAGATATTCATTGAGTACATAATTATACTTATATATTTATACATAAACATAAAAATATTTATGTAAAATAAAGATATTTATTTTGTGGGCAAGGGCCTTGGCTCGATTGGCCTATTGCAAGCAAGAGGTCACGAGGTCCAGTCTCCCCCCATCCCCGTGGTATTGAAGGGCGTGTCGCGTCAGCATCACCAGTCACGTGAAAAAAGTTTAAAAGGTGCACTGCAATTTATAGGGAGGCCTACCCGATTCTTGCAATCTAAAAAAAAGATATTTATTTTTCATATATATTTAATTCTATATAAATTAAATACATCTTTATACACTTATACAATAGAAATTTGCATAGAGGTATAGGCATCTTTACACACATACACTACCGTGTCATATATATATATATATATATATATTCATATGCATATTAGCATTATTATATGTTTATTTTCATATATACTCATATGAACATATACTTGTACATATTTAAATAGATAAACAAACCTTATATTTTTGTATTTTATAAATATAAATAGGTTTAAAACTATAAGAATATATATTTATATATAAATATATATCATTTATATGTAATTTGTTAGAGTAATCATGCATAAGCTAATAATTAATCTTTAATTAATTATTAGTCTAATTTATTCTCATCCACTTAAGCTAAACTTAGGAGTGATTTTCTATGTTAACTAAAGAGCTATTATTAGATCATTTTGTCTCATTGAATGAGATGTTGACACTTGTCATGATCTAATCCCTTTATCATTTAGGGTTGCTCCTAAATAGCACTCAACCCTCATTGTATTATCATGCCTTGTAATACTTGATCTCTTAAACTCTTGAATTTTGTAGCTTTTTCTTGTTGAGGAATATTGCATATTATTGTTTGAAGCTCTCTTGCGTGGAAGATGTCTTTGTTCGTTGTTTGTTCTCGTGGCCCATGTTTTTCACAATTCTAACATGGTATCAGAGCATGGATTCAGTGAACCCCTTCTCAATTTATGAGGGTTTTTCTTCAACGAGGGTTACAAGCTTTAGATCTAGATTCTCAATTGCTTTTTTTGCAATTTTTGGAGGTGGGTGATTTTAAAGTGCATTTTGGCGCGAAGAGGACCTCCCGTTGGATTCAGGAGGCCAATTCAACGAATTTTGACTATAAATTCGCCTATATTATCCGTTGGAAGCTTCTGAGGTAAAACAAATTTGCATAGGGGCCATAAGGCCCTTGAATGAACTCTGCACGCAACTTGGAAAAAAGGCAAAAAATTCAGGTCAACCCTTTTTTATTTTATAAACTTTGTTTGTTTCAAAAAAGTATTAAGAATTTTTTGCAAAGATATAAAAATAAAAAAGAGCAAGTTTAATATTAAAAGGGGGCACATTAAATGAGGGTACCCGTAGGTACTTGCATGTGCAAGCCTGTAGGCCCTTTTTGCCCTTGCCGACAGCTTTAACACCAACCGACGACCTACCTTGTGCCTCTGGCAGTTCCTTTCTTACCAACCCCACCGGCGATTTTCAAGGGCTATCAAGTTTGCCAGCGACCGGAATATTCCGGTATCTTCTTGCATATTCCAACATTAAGATTTTTTGCAACGATTGAAACTTTTTTTCTATAGACCACCATCTTTTTTCCAATGGATGAAATTTTTTCTTGTTGCCATCAAACTTTTTTCATACGATGCAACTTTCCAACGATATTTTTCCGTCAAGTGGCTTTTTTTGACCACTGGTTTTTTTTCCTGATGACATCAGCATGACGTCATGTTGACGCCAGTGGTACGACCTACCAAAGGGCCCCTTGAAACCCTCTTTGTGCCCTAAAAGACATGTTTTTTCTTTTGGCCATCACTTGGGCAAACAAGATATCATCAGAAAGTTGGTTCTGTCAACTTTCCAGTGGTGTGGGTCTCATCACCATTTTCTGTTGCAGGTGCATTCTATAGCCTCTTGAAGTCAGAGGTGTTTTTTTCAGTCTTGAGCTCATAACTTTTGGCATGTTTCTCTGTTTTTCACGATTCTAGCGACGTTCAGACGGTCTTTTAGAGCTCTTCACAGCCATCCATGCCATTTTTCCATATTACTCAAGTACATTTTATTCATTTTTTGTGTTTTCACATTCCGGTGAATTACTTCAATGTCTTAGCTCGTGGACACTTTCCGTTTGCGTGGGATGACTCGTTTTTGGTTGTTCTACATGCATTTCTAGTTTTCTATCCTATTTGGGCATTGTAGACATCTTTTCATGCACATTCTCTTATGTAGACACACTAAGATAAAGTGTCATTCTGGTGTATACCTTTTGGGGATTTTGCACATACTGTTGTGCCTTTTGTACTCGCACTATGATATAAAGTGCCATGGGGGGGTTGATGTTTGCCTTTGGTTTTCCATCACACCTTTGACAAGTGAGTGCTCCTTCCATGACAATAGTGAATCCTAGTGATTCTTGCTTCATGCGTGTCTGCCTTAGTTTGCACACCCTTTTATTTGCAAGTTGTTTCTCCTACATGCACTTGTTGGTTTCACACAATTTCAATGTACCTATCTTGACTCTCCCTTTTCAACATTATGGGGGGGTTTCAACTATTGGTGCTAAAGCTTCCTTGGTTTCGTTTTTTGGAGTGATCTATGTATCTAGTTCTTGTTCCTATGCACTAGTCGGATGCAGTGTACATTAGCGGTTGGTTACCCATGCATTTTGGTGAGATGGAGCATTTAACATATAGACACGCTTGCATTCCTGATTCTGGACATTATTCATTTCAACACTATATCAATCATCTTTTGATAGTTGTATATAGCTTCTTCGTGCTTCAATGATGTTCTAAAAGTTCCTCTCTTTTTTGGGACATTGTTTTGGTTGGAAGCTTCTTAGTCCTTCACCTTGATTTGGAGGCTTTTCCAGTCCTTCATTCGCCTTTCTCTCTTTTGGAGAGGAGTTGTTCCCATGCGGCTTTCTCCTTTTCTCCAATTTTGAGAGATCTTTTGTTTGTACATGGGGTACCTCACCAGGCCTTGTTTGTCGAACCCATCATGCATTCTCTTTTTAGGGTTTTTAGCTACTCCCTAAGTCCATCTTAAGAGAGGCTTCAGTGATGTTCTACATGTTCCTCTCTTTTTTGGGACATTGTTTTGGTTGGAAGCTTCTTAGTCCTTCACCTTGATTTGGAGGTTTTTCCAGTCCTTCATTCACCTTTTTCTCTTTTGGAGAGAAGTTTTTCCCATGCGGCTTTCTCCTTTTCTCCAATTTTGAGAGATCTTTTGTTTGTACATGGGTACCTCACCAAGCCTTGTTTGTTCTACCCATCATGCATTCTCTTTTTAGGGTTTTTAGCTACTCCCTAAGTCCATCTTAAGGGGGGTGTTAGAGTAATCATGCATTAGCTAATAATTAATCTTCAATTAATTATTAGTCTAATTTATTCTCATGCACTTAAGCTAAACTTAGGAATGATTTTCTATGTTAACTAAAGAGCTATTATTAGATCATTTTGTCTCAGTGCATAAGATGTTGACACTTGTCATAATCTAATCCCTTTATCATTTAGGGTTGCTCCTAAATAGCACTCAACCCTCATTTTATTATCATGCCTTGTAATACTTGATCTCTTGAGCTTTCATACTCTTGAACTCTTGAATTTTGTAACTTTTTCTTGTTGAGGAATATTGCATATTATTGTTTGCAGCTCTCTTGCATGGAAGGTGTCTTTGTTTGTTGTTTGATCTTGTGGCTCGTGTTTTTCACAATTCTAACATGATCTTGTGGCTCGTGTTTTTCACAATTCTAACATAATTCATATTGCATGTATCTCTTTCTTTTTCTCATTTTACTTGTTTTATCTTTGTTTTTCCTTGATTTGTCATTTTTTCCTTCCAATTTTGTTTCTCTCCTCTCCCTTCTCTTCGAGCCAATTAGTTGAATTGGTCCCTTTTCTTGCCCTTCTAACTTATTGGATCTTGTGTCCCCCTCCCCTCATCTATTTAACTATCTTGGTCTGCTAATATTCTTCCATTCTCTTCTTTGGCTATAACTCATCCTGATGATGGATCATGGAGTATGATCTGAAATGTTGATGATAAAAAAATTACACAATCAAAATCTAGAAATATTACCATAATGATATCATGGACTATGGAAATTTCATGTTTCTAATGACCAAAGAAAGATAAAAAACAATATGGAAATCTAGAAAACAACCTGCCAATGCCAGTTAGCTGGTTTTAAGACTATATCTCAACCCACTTTTACTCTCTCAAATACAAAGAAGAGCTTTTAGCAAGTCACCTCCAACTTTATCTAGCATGAAAATCCTCAATCATACAACATATTAATTAATTTAAATGCATCCCTGTCAAGTTGGAGCCACAAGATGCCAATGAGGCTCTTTGCATCAAGTTTGTCTTGAGTATTTTTTATCATCTCCAAAAGGAGTTGAAACTCTTCAATATCACCTTCTTAGAGCATGCATTACACTTGCTTTTGAGGTGGAAGCCAAGCAACAAAAAGGAGATCTAAAGGCCAACTAGTCCTTTGCATCATAGAAAAACCATCTTCTGCCCTACCTACTCACCACTAAAGAAGAGAAATTTATCATACATTGACTCCACTAGAGTTTGGCTCTTTAATCTAGCAATGACAATAAGTGTGATGCCTATCACAAGTGCATTAGGTACCCTACTAAGGAGTGTCATCTCCTATCTAAGAAGGTAAAGGCGCTTCTAGCTACGAAGATGCCACAACCTTAGATATTTAGAGATTCAGATATCAAATCACAATGTTTTTAATCCTTGGCCAGTTCTCATAGTCATTGACTATTCTGCTAACAACAATCATGTCAAGTCAAAGGAAACTCATTGCACTTATACTTGATAATGACAGCTAGAAGAACCTAATCTCTAAAAATCTGATGGACAGTCTTCAGTTGCCCACTAAACCATATTCATGCCTATGTTGTTGTCGATATGCCCAGCTTTTTTCAACTTGGTGTGCCATGAAAACTTTAATGGAAACATTTTCTAAAATCCAATGAATTTATCCCTTCATATTCACAATTTTGTTATTTTGGGATTTCATATTATTTTTGCACCTCATAAGATCTATAAATCATTTGAACTTCTAATCTCCCCTAATTAAAGTTGAAAAATGAGTGATTTTAAGTCCATCAGTCAGAAACTTAGTCTCAAAGATTTTGCCACGTAGTCAATCCTCATTATTTTATTCTCAAAACTTCATTTGGCTTTATTAAGCCGATATCTTCCCAATTTTCCCAATGTCATGATAGTAAGCCATGTGATTATACCTTACTATTTTTGTTTCATGAAACATTTTTTTGATTTAGGTTCAAACTATGACTTCTCAATTATTTTGTCTCAAACTCTACGATTGCTACATGTGTCAACATCTCAAAGATCCTTTTCACAATCTTTGGCATTCCTTGGCTTGGTTATTTGTGTTCAAATTCCCCAAATTAATGAGATTGTGCCAAATGATACAATTGTGTTAAGTTTCTTTCCTTAAACCCTTTCATAACATTGGTATATCTCATTTCCCTCTCACTAAAAACCCAAGATCACAAGATTATGCCATACGGTGAATGAAATCCCTTCTCTCACCTTCGAAGGTTTGTTGATGTCTTTCTCTTAATCCTAAATCTTTTGGGTGAAGGAATTTTTCCACTTATTGTTCCTCATGAAATCATGTTCATAGGATCTTGTGAGAGTCGTTTGCTTTCCTTTTTGAGCTCAAATTCTCCAAGATAGTAAGAATGTGATATGTAGCACAATCCTACAAAATTCTTTCTTGGAGTCTTTTGATTTTTCTTGTTTTACCCTTAATGATCTTTTAACCACAAGATAATGAGAATCTATCAAAAAGTCTCTTGGTTTTCTTGTTTCACCCTTAATGGTCTTTAACCCCAAGAAATGAGATTGTGTCACATGGCATAATCTTCTCAAATCCCTTTCTCAAATATTTTTAAGAATCAGTTTGTTTTTGCATCCTTGTTTGAAATTTGAAAATTCTCCAAGATAGCATAATCACACCACAATGTGTGATCTTAACAATTGCTTTCATGGTAATATTTTTGTCCTTCATACCTCTTTTCCTTAGTTAATGATATGCACACATGTCTTCACCCAAGGATTTATATAAGTTAATATTTTCCTTATATCTAATTTAAATAGCCACCATTTTTAGATTTTTAAAATGCCTCTGATAAGCGCTAGAGTAAATGCATGTGGCAAACAAAAGAATTTCATACTTCACAAAGGTAAATTTGGTGCAAGATCTAGGTACTTAATTGCTTGATCAATATTGGTGACATCAAGGATTGTAATAAAGGCTCTAGGATTAATATAAGAGCATTTAACTCTGAGGTTTACATCATTTCAAAAGAGTTATCCAACTGTTGAGACCAATTATCTTTCAAATCAACTTCAGAGTGCCAAGCATAGTAGCATTCCATTTACACAAAATAATGGCATGGCATAAGTGTAGGCTTTCTGCAAATACACAGACTTAAACGAGAAGGATAAAACAACAAATATATATATATATATATTAGCCAACAAAAATTGTTATTTCAAGCAAAATCGTGCATAGGCATCCAAACGAAAATATAGCATGCATAAATTATGAATATTATGGCAACAATAATGAAAATGTTTTGAAATTGAAATATCCCCAATGGAGATTTGCCCTAAAATTCTGATTTTTATTTCTGCTCAAGCCCTAATTCTGATTTGTGATTTTTATTTTCTGATTTCAAACAAAATAACACAGCGAACATACAAGTGCCCAAACATGACAAATAAACATGCCAAATGATGCTACCAATTGATATTCATATCAAACATGAAATCCACCATGAAAAACACAAGATAGGTCATCCAAATGCAACATACAGGTCTGATTTTCTATAGATAACTTCTTATGTTACAAAACTGAATATTCTGAACTGATTTTACAAGGAACTCAAGGGCTCAAACATGCCAAACATATGCCCAAATTTCTGCTCTACAAATTAGACCAGAAACTATGATTATACATACCAAATATATGCAAAATAGTCTTCAAGTATCAAACCCTAGATGGGCGAAATTCCTCCTTGGTAAGTGCTTAGGGTTTGCTGCTCCAAATATGCTCCAAATATATCAAAATCACCCTCCAAAGATGGGTGCTCAGGTCTACTCCAAGCGGTGCTCCAAATTAGGGCAAAACCCTAATGCAATCTGCTCACAAAATGCCACAATGATGCTGCTCCAAATCTGATCTTCAAATCTGGTTATGCAATGATGCTCCAAACCTCCAATTGTCTCCAATGAAGTGCAAATAGAACTCCATTACGATTCCTCCACAAGATGAGCTAGGTTTTCGTCGAACTCACCGTATTCACAAGGGTTTTCGTCCTTGGAATTAAAGCCCAACCAAAGTTGCAGCCAAAGAGAAGAATTTCCAAATGAAAAAATGATATGATGGATGCCAAGTGACTTGCACTTTACTTTATTTTATAGCCCTCCCAAAATAACCTTAACAAGGCCAATCCAACTCACTGTATTCACAAGGGTTTTTGTCCTTGGAATTAAGCCCAACCAAAGTTGCAGCCAAAGAGAAGAATCTCCAAATGAAAATATGGTATGAATGGACGCCAAATGACTTGCACTTTACTTTCTTTTATAGCACTCCCAAAATAACCTTAACAAGGCCGACCTCCTTTATTTTATTTTATTTTATTCTTTTATTTATTTTTTTTTATTTTTTTTTAATTTAAAATATTATTATTATATTTAATTAAAATATGGAAACTAGTGTTCAAAAACACTTTTTCCCTCCCTTGCAAAATTTGAATTTCAAATCAAATTGGGGACATGACAGAAATACATCAAAAGGCTAAAGCTTTAAGTGAAACATGTCTCAATTTTGAATACAATCAAAGTTTCAAACTCCAATACTAAAAAACTTTTGGAACCTTTTATAACTGAAAAAAAAACACTACATTTTTTTAATAAATTGTGATTGTTGGTGCAAGTTTAAAATGTGTTTTACGAATTACACATCTTTTAAACCACATGTTTGACTAGGTAAATCTTGTGTTTGATCATTGTATTATATGGCACATCAAAACAACTCAAGAAAATTGTTAGCTCAAGATTATTTGCATTCTTTTGTCAAGTAATGCAGCATGTTACTATGTTGCCAAACACTTCATTACACCAAGCTTGACCTCTAGTTATCAACTTTAACTATAGCCTCATGATGTTTGGAAGAGAGCTTTCAAGACAAAGTTTTGTATCTTTGAGCGGTTGACCATGCCTTTTAGCATCATAAATGCATGTGTTCCATTCATGTGCATGTTCAATAATGGTTTTCAAGTTCAATCTTGTTAAATCTGTTGCCATCTATCTCAAAGATACCTTGGTCTACATCCAAGCTTGGGACAGCCACCCAGTCTATCATGAATGGTCCACTCCATCAAAAGAGGTTTTCAAGTTCTATGAACTTCTATATAAGTTTTATGCATAATAATCACATGTTTCCCACCCCCTTCATTAACACACTCTTTAGAGAGCTCTTAGTTGTAATCCTAATGTCATACAATCCAACCAGAATTTGGCAAAGGCAAAGGCTCTTTACTCTTCTTCGGCCTCACTCTCTCAACTTGCTAAAAACATTTGAGCTTGGGACTAACAATACATAAACAAGGGCATAGAGTGGAGAATATTTAGTGGTTTGTCATTCACAGCCCTTGTTAAGCTCAATCATAGCTCCTACAACAAAAACTCTATGCTTTAGTCCAACTTCCAAGCACTCAAGCAATAGAACCATATTTTGTTCCATAAGGGTGGATATCACACACATTAATCACCAACCTCTTTTTTTCTTTTTAGGCCCAGATTAAAGAACAAGAAAATATCAAGTGGGCATCTTACTACAACATATTCTACAATTACTAGATTCATGAGCTAGCCTATGTAATCAAAGCTCAATAAAAAAAGATATATTTGGTTTCTAGAATTATAAAACTATAGCAAAGTTTAGTATCATAAATATTACAATGCATAGTCTATCAAACAGTACTTAGAACTCACAATTGAGAGTTAACTGTGCTCATAAAATAACATTTTTACAAACTTTGTATTCCACTGGAAACTTTTCAATAAGAAAAAACATGAATGACAAAGTTCTAATGTTTGCACATTGTTTGAACTCATTAATTTCAAATCATTTTAAACATTGTACATAAAACAACACCAACTCTTCACCAAATCTTAATCAAACTATAATTACTTATTTATGTATACCACTCAAAGCTCATCCCAAAACATAAACTTGAATTTTGCGTCTAAGAAGTGAAAATGGGTTCATCAATGGCTTATTAGCTCACACAAAACTCAAAGCATCACCTTTGAGGATGTAAGGATTAATGATCCATGACTAATCATAGGTGCACCAAATGTCCTTATAATGTAGAAAAACTCTTGTGAATGGAACATCCTAGCTGTTAGAATTTGTTGCAATTCCAAAACATAGAGGTTACTTTGAGTTCCATGTTTCATGCTCAAATACATGCCATTAGAGAAGGGGGGGCTGTAAATTTGACACAATAACACAAAGATTTTTATTTCAAATGACAAATTATTTTATAGTAAAACTAGCTAAGCTTTATCACACGGATGATCATTAGACTTGACTCTTTGCACTTCTCAATCTCAACACATAAGAAAAGAACATGCTTGTTCATTGTGATCAGTTCACTTTGAGTATTTATAACTCAAGTTTGTGGCATGCCAACCATGCTGGACTTTTATTTCAAATAACAAACCCCTTGACAGTAAAACCAGCCAACTTTATCACATGGATGATCATTAGACTTGACTCTTCGCACTTCTCAATCTCAATGTATAGAGAAAAGAACATACTTTTTCATTATTATCGATTCACTTGAAGTATTTATAACTCAACTTTGTGACATTACAATAACGTTGGCTCCCCACAATTCCCAAAGAACCCTAGATAAACTTAGACCACTCCAATTGGCTTCTAATCCCTATTCAATCCAAGTTCTAATCTAGCCCCAACCCAAATGTGCAAGTCTAGGATGAACCATGGGCAAACCCAAGTAGAACTTACCAAGTTCATAAATTTTATTAAAAAAAGTGCATTTCAAAAGAGGCCAAAAAAATTGAAAACCCTAACTAGTCCTAAAAAGTGGTTTCTAATTCACTAATAACACACAAAACAAAAACTTAAATACGTTCCTAGTCCTACCTTTCATTCTTCACTCACCCAAAACTCACCTTTACTCGCTACTCATGGCCACACGTATTTTTTGTGTTCAAACATTCTGCCCTCGCCATCCCTACTCCTCAATGAGCATTAGATAGGTTCTAGGGAGATTAAAGAGCTTGCTTTAAGGACGATCTTCATTCCAAGTAAATTATTTTTAGTTTTTGGAAAAAAAATCTTAATTTCTTTTCAAGCTCCACAAGAGATTTTTTTCTTTTTTGAAAATGGTTTATTAGTGTTCTTAAATTTCTTGTTCATTTTTTTAACAAGTCATGGTTGCCTAGGTTTACATTATTATAATTTCTATTTTTCCTAATTTTTAACAAGTAATGGGAGACTAGAGGATATATTATCATATTTTTTTATTTTTCCTGAATTTTTTAAAAATGTGTACATACAAGTCTAGTCTAGAATGGCTGGGAGTTCTAGTTTAGTGGGTCAAGGATCAGCTATGGCTTTCAAATTCAACCAGTTTTCACTATTTTGGCAACTTGTGACAAGGATCAAGCACTTCTTCGAGGCATGGGCTATCTTTGGTATTGTAAAGAGTTCCAAACCAAGTAGAAGAGCTTTTATAGTTGAGTAAAATCCCACTTGTGTGCAATTGCCAACCAAAGAATTAAAGCTTGTCGTGGGCTAACCAAAAATAGGTTTCCAAAGGGGCAAATTTTTGCTTCTATCAAAGAGAAAGAAGAAGTAGATAGTGCAACCGAAAAAACTAGATCAAAGTCTCATCCTTTAGCAAAGAAAGAATCCCACAAGCTACCTAGAAGTCCATCCTCAAGTAATCCAATAGCGGTTGCCGCACATCCATTTCTTATAACACCATCTACGAGGACAATGGCCTCTCTCTTTTTTGCAAAAGAACAAAGGATGTGAACCCATTAAAAGGAATTTTAGAATGAGGTGAGGAACAACATTGATAAGCACATTGCATGTTGTATTCATGTCAATGGACTTCCTTTCAAACTCATATAATCATCATACTAACAAGAAATGGTTAGAAGAATAAATGATGCACCTACATGGTATGCAGGTCCTAGCCATGAAAAGGTATACACTACCTTGTTAGCCAAGGAAAGAAAGATTTTAAGCACCTCATTGCACCTCACGGGAGATTCATGGGCTAAAACAGGGGTGTCCATCATTTTTTATGGATTGAAAGATTGCGAAATCAGGCCCCTAATAAATGTCATTATAATGTGCCCTAAAAGGGCATTGTTTTTTGGGGCAATTGATTCTAAGGCACAAGGGAACAATACAAACTTCATCACCAACATCCTTGTAGAATCCATTGAGGGGTTGGGACCTCAAAACATTGTCCAAGTCACAATGGATGAACTATTGAACCTAAATTGGCAACATAAAGAAAACCAAACAGTTATTTTTGTAAATGTAATCAAATTGGGAACCTAAAGGATTTTATGAAATTCTAAGTGTAAGAATTCTACTCAAAATTCTAAGTCAGATTCAAATTTCCAGATTTAAATTACTTATGCTGAATGTGTTGATTGCAAAACATTTATAGATTTTGATGTTTGCATATCAATGATGGAACTACTATAAGTATGTAGGAGACCCGCCTCTAAGAGACGCGTCTCATGAGAGGACGTGTCTCCACAAGTGGAGACACGTCCGCTCATGGGACGTGTCCCTTTGAGCGCACGGGTTCCTCACAACCGACTAACATTCGGTTAATATTAACACACACATAACCTTATATGTGGCGGGTATGAGTTCCGATTTATTTTAAATGCAGAATTTAACATCATTCATTAAATCGAATTTATGCATGCTTATAATTCGATTTCACTTATTTTCTAGAAATATAATAAGAATAACTTTGATCATTTATAAATGATGATGATGCTATTCAGCAATCATCATTTATATCTGACCGAAGCTATATCTCATTAACACTTCCTCTTAGCTAGGGAAGATATTTCAATTCTTAATAAGTGGAGATATCACCTTCACACGTGATATCAAAGATATGATATGTTTTCTCAATGTTTGTCAAGTCACATGACATTCTTCATAACACATCTTTATTATGGTATGTGCACTGACATCAAATCACATGATGTCTACCATAATTCATGGCATATCCACGGATATATAAATATCCACCATGATTATCTCTTAAGGATCACAATGATCTTCAAATGATATCAAGTCCCATGATATCCATCAAGGTGTCCAAGAGATACTATCATGACATGTCCACAGATATCAAGTCACATGATATCTACCATGATAGTTCAACTCATCATTGTAGAGTCGTCACTTTACAATGTAAAATACAAGTATTCATTATTAGAAAGATCGTCACCTTTCAATAATGTACACAGGGGGAGTAGGCCCATAAGGTCATGGAGTCACACACATGACAAAAGAGTTTACACATTAAACATCTTTATATATTAGTACAATTTATAAACAATTTGTATTTCAAACATAAATAACAAATTACATTTCAACCATACCAAGTTTCTTCCTGAAGTGCTCTACCTTGATTCGAGAGAGAGGCTTGGTGAGAATGTCTGCAGTTTGATCATTTGTACTAATATACTCCAACTGGATCACTTTCCTTTCCACCATATCTCTTACATAATGATAGGGGATCTCAATGTGCTTAGATCTATCATGAAAGACAGGATTTACAGAGAGTTTGATGCAACTCTGATTATCACAATGAATAATTGTAGGATTCAAGGGCTCACCAAAGAGTCCCACAAGCAATTTACGAAGCCAAACTGCTTCTCTTGCTCCCATTGAGGCTGCAATGTGTTGAGCAACTGAAGATTGTTTTCTGCAAATCCAGGAGATCATAGCCGATCCTAAATTGAAGCAACATCCTGATGTGCTTTTCCGATCGGTTACACTTCCAGCCCAATCTGAATCAGAGTACCCATGTAGATCTAGTTGATCATTCTTGTAAAGAAGACCATATCCAATAGTGCCTTGAAGATATCTCAAAATATGTTTCACAGCCATTAAGTGAATTTCCTTTGGCTCACACATGAACTGGCTGAGAACATTCACTGCATAGCAAATATCAGGTCTGGTGTTAACCAGATACATCAAGGATCCAATCATCTGTCTGTAAAGGGTTGGATCTGCACACTTGGATTCTGCTGCTGCTTCTTTCAATTTGTGAAGGTTGGTTTCCATAGGTGTAGACATCGGTCTACAGTCCAACATTCCAAATCTCTTCAGAATATCAATAGTATACTTCCCTTGGTTTAGTATAATGCCCTCTGATTTCTGCCATACTTCTAAACCTAGGAAGTAGTGTAGAATGCCCAAGTCTTTCATGTCAAATTCAGAAATTAGATCCTGCTTTCCTTGAGCAATGAGGTGATCTTCTCTTGTTATCAGCAGGTCATCAACATATAAAATAGTTATTAGCATATCACCTTTGATTACCTTGAAGTAGAGATTGGAGTCAGCATCATTCTTGGAAAATCCTAGTCCCAAGAGATAGCTGTCAATTCTTTCATACCAGACCCTGGGAGCCTGTTTAAGTCCATAGAGGGTTTTCTTCAGTCTGCATACATGTGAGTCAGGTTTATGTATCACAAAGCCTTCAGGCTGTTCCAGATAGACTTACTCTTCAATGGTTCCATTCAGGAAGGCAATTTTCACATCCATTTGATGGATCTTCCAGCCTTTAGCTGCTGCAATAGCTAACACTGCTCTCACTGATGTGTAACGGGCAACAGGTGCAAATGTTTCTTCATAATCAATGCCTTCCTTTTGAGAAAAACCTCTTGCCACAAAACATGCTTTATGTTTTTCTATACTGCCATCAGCAGCATGCTTGATTTTGAAGAGCCATTTGGAAGAGAACAGATTTCTCTTTCGGTCTAGGTACTATATCCCATACATCATTCTTTAGAATAGACTGATATTCCTCCATCATTGCATCCTTCCATGTTTGATGTCGGAAAGCTTCTGTAACACTAACAAGTTCTGAGTTTATGATGTTGTTCATTAGAGCAACATAGCTAGAGAAACATTTGGGTCTTTTACTCTCCCTGAACGTTCATTTGGGTGCTGCATGATCCTCAGCTTCTTTGATCATCTTTCTGGCCCAAAGTGGTCTCTTTCTGCCGTTGTCATTTGTATTCTCATTTGAAGTAGAAGGAAGTTCATGTGGCATTTCCTCGGGATGCTCCATCTAAATCTCAGGAGCAGGTTCCATTTCAGGTACTCTAAAGGAATAGGTTTCTATCTCACTAGAACTTCTTGCCCTCTTGAATGCAATGTCTTCTTCAAAGATGACATCTCTGCTCAATTCAATTTGTTTTTGCCCGAGTATGAATATCTTGTAGGCTTTGGAGGTTTCACTATAACCCACAAATACTCCCTTCTTTCCAGAAGGTTCTAGTTTGAATCTCTTCTCTTTGGGCACATGAATATAGACAGGACAGCCAAAAATCCTAAAATGACTAATGTCAGGTTTTATGCCAGTAAAGGCTTCTTCAAGAGTTTTGTTATCAAGATGAGAATGAGGACATCTGTTTTGGATATAGACAGCATTCCTAGAGGCTTCTGCCCAGAAAGAAGTTTCAATGTTTTGGTCCAGCAACATTGCCTTAGCAGCTTCTACAATGGTTCTATTTTTTCTTTCAGCAACCCCATTCTGTTGAGGGTTGTAGGCAACTGTGAACTCCCTCTTAATTCCAGCACTCATGCAAAATTCCTTAAAAATTTCAGAGGTGTATTCTTTCCCATTGTCTGTCCTTAAGGTTTTTATTTTCTTTCTGGAGAAGTTTTCAGTAAGGGCTTTAAACTCTTTGAACCTTTTGAGGATTTCTATTGACTCTTTACACTTAAGGAAATAGATCCAGGTTTTCCTAGAGAAGTCATCTACAAATATGACATAGTATAGAAATCCTGCTTTAGAGGGTACAGACATGGGTCCACATAAGTCTGAGTGAACCAGTTCTAACACATTTAGGGTTTTGCTCAAACTATTGGGAAAGGACCCCTTTGTATTCTTTCCTAAGGCACAACCTTTGCAAGTTCCTTCATGAGATGGTTTTAACTTAGGTAAGCCTGTTACAAGTTTTTCCACAGAAGGTAGGGCACGGAAATGAAGGTGTCCTAATCTTCTATGCCAAATCTCATTTGAATCAAAGGTGTCAAGGGTAAGGGCTTGTTTAACTTCAGTGCATAGTTTGTAAAGGTACCCTTGTCTTACACCTATGGTTTGGGCTTTCTTGATCGTTGAGTTCTTAGGCCATGCTAGAACTTTCCCATCCATAAAGGTAACTCTATATCCATTGTCTTCAAGGGCAGAGATGGATATTAGATTCCTCTTAATTCCAGGTACAAATAAGACTCCAGTGAGTTGAAGAGAAAGACCAGATTTCAGTTTGATGGAGCAAGTTCCAACCCCTTTTACAGGGTGTGCAGAATCATCCCCAATGGTTACTTCTTCATCAAACTTTTTTGTCATAGTGTCTAGGTGTTCTCTGAATCCTGTGATGTGTCTAGAAGAACCACTATCAATTACCCAATTGTGGGTGTTGTTAGATACTTGATTAGATAAGGCTATATAGAACACAAAGTTCTCAGATTCATTATCTGAATTTGTCTTTCCTACTTTGGCAAAAGATGCTTGTTGCTTTGATCTGTCAGGGCACTTCATTGCATAGTGGCCATATTGATCACATCTAAAGCATTGCACTTGAGAGATGTCTTTCTTCTTAGAAGATCCCTTTCCATTGGGATTTCTCTTTCTTTTAAAAGATCCTCTCTTGTAGGAGTTTTTCTTGTTCCTTTTATTAGACGTTGTGTTGAGTACATGAATGTCTTCATCTATGTTCTTCTATTTATTTTCTTTAGTGGAGAGTCTTGTTTCCTCTTGAAGGCAGTCAGTTCTTAGCCTATCAAACTTGGGGAGTTTAGATCTCGCACTTATTCCTTGAACAAATGACTCCCGTGAGTTAGGTAGGCCTCCTAGTGCAATTAGGGTTAACTCTTTGCTATCAATCTGATATCCAATTGTGGATAATTGATCCCTTAGTTCAATGATCCTCATGAAGTATGCATTAATTGACTCTCCTTTGTTTATTTGAGCATTGTTGATTTGCCTCTTTAATGCAAGAGTCCTACTGGTGTTGTTGATCTCATAAGTACTCTCAAGAGATTTGAACATATGATATGTAGTTTCATGTTTTGCTAGGATGGGCACTATATGATCCCTAACTGCATCTACTAGGATTTTCATGGCTTTTTCATTGTTTTCAATCCATTGAGTTTTCTCAGGATGAACCTCTGGTCCTTCTTATTTTCTCTCACAAGTGAGTCTAACTTATTCTCTTTAAGGATCATCATGATTCTAAATTTCCATGATGTGAAATTGTCTGCTCCTGCAAGACGATCTTCAAATCTGATCACACTTGACATTATGAAGAATGTGATGTGAATTCAATTTTGGAAAATACGAATTTTTCTAGAGCAAACTGATTTTAGATTTGATTTGGATTCACACAACTTGGCTCTGATACCATGTAAATGTAATCAAATCTTCAATCAAATTGGGTACCTAAAAGTTTTTATGAAATTCTAAGTGTAAGAATTCTACTCAAAATTCTAAGTCAGATTTAAATTTCCACATTTAAATTACTTATGCTGAATGTGCTGATTGCAGAACATTTATAGATTTCGATGTTTGCATATCAATGAGGGAACTACTATAAGTATGTAGGAGACCCGCCTCTAAGAGACGCGTCTCATGAGAGGACGTGTCTCCACGTCTGCTCATGGGACATGTCCCTTTGAGCGCGCGGGTTCCTCACAACCGACTAACATTCAGTTAATATTAACACACACATAACCTTATATGTGGCGGGTATGAGTTCTGATTTATTTTAAATGCAGAATTTAACATCATTCATTAAATCGAATTTATGCATGCTTATAATTCGATTTCACTTATTTTCCAGAAATATAATAAGAATAACTTTGATCATTTATAAATGATGATGATGCTATTCAGCAATCATCATTTAAATCTGACCGAAGCTATATCTCATTAACAATTTTGATCCTCCAATCCCTAGAGACCATTTCTGATAAGTTGGAAACCAATTTACAGGAGTTTCTAGAGGCTAACTGTACTGGAACTTGAGTTTCCAAAATATTCCTTCAGTTTCCAATACCATTCCAAACACATATAAAATCACACATTTCCTAGAGCTTCAACCATTCCCTTGAGAAACTTAATTCAAAGAGCATGGTGTTTCTAACCTAGATGCCCCTAGTTCTTATACACATGCTTCCTAGGCTTTTAAGCACCTATTTAAAATTTCTTAGTGCAATATTAATACTGACTAATTTTCCTTATTCTAAAGCAGTTTGTCAATGACTGCCTAGTGATATTCTCTCCTACACACATAAATCCTCATACGAAAGGCAATTGTACCCAGTAATCATGACAACACCAAATGCAACAGAAGAATCATTCCATTTTCCTACAAAAATATAAACCTGCTCTAAAAGCAAATGCACCCAGTAACTCTGAAATAAATTGCATCACTTGAAGAAGCATGACTTGGCTCACACTTGGCAAGACTTGTAAGACCAAACATGAGTCAACAAAAGCAAGTTTTGGAACTTGGGAGCCAACAAATTGTTAAGAAATGGTCAACAATATAAGCAAGGAAAATAGGCATAGAAAGCCGCTCAAAAACATATTATTCTCATTTTTCTCTCCCAACAGGTCGAGAAGAGATGGAATTCCAGCTGTATAAAACCAATTTTCAACATCAATGACTTCATGAATAAACAATTTTACCTGTGGGAAAGCGTTTTCAGATGCAAATTTCTGTTCAGAAATTTCTTTAAAAATTTACTATTATTTATGATTTTTCTATTTTCCAAGCCTTTCACCAAGTCTAGCACTCAAACAAGGTGAGAACCAGGTTCTAGCAACCTAAGTCAATAACAATTTTTGTGGAAATAGAAATAAACCTGGTAGGAATTGCTGGAAAACAGAACCTTTGAAGTGCCCAGAAAAGGTACAGATTCCAGATGCAGGAGCATACAAATTTACACCCTGAAACAACGCCAGCACCAACAAAATGTGTAAGACTCTAAGTAATTAATGATGGAATGCAGTAATAAAACTCCAGCACTTTCTATACCCTCTTAATGCCATGCTGTCATGTTAAACTATATCTATCTACAAGGTTGATTAGCAAGACTTGTTTTACTCTCGAGCTTGGTCGTGAGTATAATATCGACATGTATACAGTAAACAAATTTAATAATATATAGAAGGTATAGTGAAGTGAAAAAGATTCTTGTTTCCACAAAGAAGGTCTCATATAACAAGTAGGAGGTATTTTTGGCTGTGTAGGTGGTCTCCTTTGACAGATAGAAGGTCTCATATGCTGGATTCCCATGCCGGCTAGCCGCTAGTCTATGACATTAAAATTCGCCATATATATATACAATATACCCAAGGGTAAGGATACCGGTTTTTAATGTTATACCAAACCCAGATACCAATTCACCATATCAGACCCACCATGTGTGTAAACTCACAAGGGTACTTATTCACATTATCCTTACATGATGTTAAATTTTGTACCCCAAAGTTTTAACCTTATGACCAAGCTCAAGGGAAAATCAAATCTTATCAATCCTCCTACACCCAGGATACAGAACATGCAACATGTATAGAAGAATATGACTTCATGAAACCTCAAGCACTCTTAAATACTTGTTTACTTTATAAACTTTGTTGATATCCTTATAGCTAAAGGTGTTCTGCAATTCCTAACCAATATTAATCCCGCTGAGGAAGACTGAAGTAGTTAAATGGAAAAGATGGTCAAAACGGGTCTATGCAGAAAATCTACAATAGCTTTGACAAAAAGTTATCTATTTGAAGAGCTTCCATTTGAAACTCAGATACATACTGCTAGGAAAAATTGACGGAGTTCACTTAAAAAGATGAATAAAATGCATCTAGGCAGAAAACAGGGTAATCTATTTGAGGAGTTTTCATTTGCAACTCAAATGCATTCTCCATGGTGATGACGCATCACTAAGTGTAAAACAAAACATATAGATAAAAGAAGTTTGTTCACGTTATTTCTCCCAGAAGTTCTCATTTAAAATGAAAAATTACCATGAACCGTAAAAGCTTGGGGTTTTTAAAGTACGGAAAAGTAAAATTTGTTTTGAATTTCTATGATGGGGATTCAAAAAAATCCGCTACTGGAACTCGCGAGTTAAATCCTCGGCAATTCAAAAATAGCTTATGTACTTGAGAAGAGTTATCCTTTCATTTACAATTCAATTGTATTCTTCATGCTGGCGATGAATCAGCACGTGTAACCCCAAAACATTGGTTTCAAAAAAACTTGGTCGCAAATTATTCTCTAGAAGTTTTTCTGAGACTGCGCAACAAGCTAAAAGTTTCGATGGTACAGGCAAATAAGATTTTTTAATTGCAATCATTACGTCGCGGGTTCAATTCCCGTCCTTGAAATTTGGGAGTGAAATTGAAAGAAGAGAAATAAATGGCTTTACCAGGACAGTATCGAGCGCATGAGAATCTTTGAAGGGTGCCCGTGCAATGCGCAAAATGTGTCTGATGTTATTTGCAGTTGGACGCGCCATTTGAATGAGCTGAGTTGAGCTGCCTCGAATTCTCTAAACCCTTGCAGGCAGCCCCCTCTCTCTTCTTCTCTATTAATCTAAAACCCAACGTCCCAGATCATTTGTGTTTTTACTTTTAACAGGATCTTTTGTGGGGAACATTGCCCTAAATTTAATTTTGCAGGAACTCTCACACAAACAATTTAGTCTACATAAATAATTAAAGCAATTTGTAAAGAAAGTAAAGATGTTATAAATTGATGGAGAAAGCTAACTCCTAGACAAAAGGGACCTATGTATGTGGCATGATATCGTACTCTCCATCCTCCATCTTCTACAGTGGACAAAATGGCTCCAACGGAAAAGGTGGTCGGACGGAAAAAGTTGATGGTCAGACGTTAACTCCGTCATGTCGTTGCATGTCCCGTCATCGGGAAAACGTGTCAACGTCAGCGGATTTTTGAAATCATATTTCGGGATGGACAAAAACCCTAAAAAATGTGGCATTCCAAACCATTATTTGCAAAAAGCAACCCAAAAAAACGTGGCATTCGAAACCATTATTTACAAATATCAAAAAGCCCAGACGAGGTCCCACTTTCTACAGCGACGTTTTGGTGGAGAGCAACGGGAAGGAGTTGCAGGCATTCGGAGCTAGCAAGTATGTATATTTGCTTGAAATATTTGTCATTTTGCCATTTTACCTAGGAACTCTAAAGAAACAAACGGCCATTCTGCGGGGTTATGGTTTATGTGATTTTTTGTTGAGGATTTTTTAATTTTTGTTTCCTCTCGTCTGCTGGTTTTGAAATTTTGCACTTGCTGAATGAAATAGCTGACAACCCATTGTGGACATATGAGTGAAATAAGTGAATAACGTTTACAGAAACCAAAAATCATGTGAAATATATGACAAGGTTGGAAAACGCAATGTAGGCTCTGCAATGAAATGGTATATTGTGAAAACCTTATAAAGCCCAGAACGTCGCCATTGTTGACATTCTTATTTTGAACGTTGCAGGGTTTTCGTTGGGGAAAGGGGTATTTATTTGAAATGCAAGGCTGTTAATGTTTTTTTTTTTGTCGAGGGTTTTTTAATTTTTGTTTCCTTTATGTTGGTTTTCGAATTTTGCCATTGCCGAATGAAATAAATGACAACCCATTGTGGAAATATGAGTGAAATTATTGAATAACATTTATAGAAAGCATAAACCATGCGGAATATGTTACGAGGTTGGAAAAAGCAACATGGGTTCTGCAATGAAATGATATATTTTGAAAACCACATAAAACCCAAAACGTCGACATTGTTCACATTCTTATTTGGAATGGACAAAAAAGTGCAAAACGTGGTGGAAATATGAGTGAAATTACTGAAGAATGTTTATAGAAAGCAGAAACCATGCGGAATATGTTACGAGGTTGGAAAAGGCAAAGTGGGTTCTGCAATGAAATGATATATTTTGAAAACCACATAAAATCCAGAACATCATCAGTGTTCACATTCTTATTCAGAATGGACAAAAAAGTGTAAAATGTGGCATTCGAAATCATAATTTGCAAATAGCAAAATGCCCAGATGAGATCCCATTTTTGCTGCCATTTTATACACTCTCATTTTAAAAAATGCATTGTCTCGTAAAACTCCGACTGTTCTAAAACCCTTTAAAGTAACAACCCAATTGGTTACTCACCCCTAACCTCAATTTGGTATGTTTTGTGATTGTCTAGAGAACCTTTTGTTATTTAGATAGTAAGAATGTAATGAAATTGGAAAATAGTAGGGATTGTGAAACCTGCAAGGCACAGTGTTATAGATTGTTTGCAGTGTTGGAAAACACATTGTCCCATGTCAGTTAACTCCTACCTACCTTTCTTGGGCATTTGGTCATGTATGTCGTTACAGTCCACTTTGGTACAGTCCAAATGTCATTTCACTTTCTTTATCTGATTGGAACAAAACACCCTGACAGAAAAGAAGGTTGGATGGACAAATTGCACGGATGGAAAGACTTGATGGTCAGACGTTAACTCGGACCTGCCGTAGCCTGTCCCATTGCTGGGAAAACGTGTCAACGCCATTGGGTTTTTAAAATCATATTTTAGAATGGACAAAAAGCCCAAAAAAATGTGGCATTCGAAACCATTATTTGCAAATATCAAAATGAGGTGCCAAGAATGTAATCAAATTGGGAAACAATAGGTATTATGAAACCTACAAGGCACAATGTTGTTATAGATTGTTTGTAGTGTTGGAAAACACACTGTCCCATTTCAATTAGTTTTATATGAAGAGTTTTATTTTGTTATGCTCCAAAAATGTAATGAAGTCCACTTTCAAATTTTTGAAGAACTCTTTGCTACAGTCTAAATGTCATTCTTTATTTATTTGTGTGCTTGCATTATTTGCAGTGTTGGAAAACACACTGTCTCCTCCCAGTTGGCGGGAAAACAGACCTAACGGCACCGTTAACTCCTACCTACCATTTCTCGGATGTTTGTTGTTGTCTGTTGATTTCGTCACTTTGATCCCCCGTCTGGCGGGCTCCGCACTACGACGTCTTGCCATGTTATGTATGTCGTTATGTATGTTTTTATGCATTTTTATATGTACATAGGTTACTTTTGTCTAGGAGTTAGCCAGCTCAAAAAGGCTAACTCATAGACAAAAGGCACCTATGTATGTAACATGAGATCAAAATGGCATTTCACTTTCCTCATCTGATTCGACCAAATAAATGCTCACATTATTTGCAGTGTTGGAAAACACACTGTCTCCATATAAGGTGTTAAGAAACAAGCAACCCATATAGTGTTGTAAAACCCTCTGGAACTGAGAGCAAACAATGTGTTTTCCAACTCTACAAATAATGCGAGCAATTTATTTGTTCCAATCAGATAAAGATAGCGAATTACTCGGCTCCTATGCTCCAAGAATGTAATGAAGTCCACTTTCAAGCTTTTGAACAACTATTTGGTACAGTCCAAATGTCAATTCGCTTTATTTATCTGATTGGAACAAATAAATTGCTCGCATTATTTGCAGAGTTGGAAAACACACTGTCTGCTCTCAGTTCCAGAGGGTTTTACAACACTATATGGGTTGCTTGTTTCTTAACACCTTATATGGAGACAATGTGTTTTTCAACACTGTAAATAGTGTAAGCATTTACTTGGTCAAATCAGATGAGGAAAGTGAAATGCCATTTTGATCTCATGTTGCATACATAGGCACCTTTTGTCTATGAGTTAGCTTTCTCCTAATTGGAACAAATAAATTGCTTGCATTACTTGCACAGTTGGAAAACACACTATCTGCTCTCAGTTCCAGAGGGTTTTACAACACTATAAATAATGTGAGCATTTATTTGGTCAACTCAGATGAGGAAAATGAAATTCTATTTCGATCTCATGTTACATACATCGATGCTTTTTGTTTACGAGTTAGCTTTGCCTGATTGGAACAAATAAATTTCTCACATTATTTGCAGAGTTGGAAAACACACTGTCTCCTCTCAATTGCAGAGGGTTTTACAACACTAAATGGTTTGCTTGTTTCTTAACACTTTATATGGAGACAATGTGTTTTCCAACAGTGCCAATAATGTGAGCATTATTTTATTTGGTCAAATCAAATGAGGAAAGTGAAATGCCATTTTGATTGTACCAATCAGAAGAGAAAAAATAAACAGAAATAAAATGCTCACATTGTTTGCAGTGGTGGAAAGCACACTATATCTTCTCAGTTATTCCCTCATGAAAAGTGTTGGTTTTGTATGCTCCAAAAATGTACTGAAGTCCACCTTGATCTTTTAGAACAATTCTTTGGTGATGTAAATATGGCATTTCCCTTTTTTCATCTGATTGGAACAAATAAAATGCTCCCATCATTTACAGTGTTGGAAAACACATTGTCCCATGTCAGTTAGTTCATTATGAAAAGCTATGTTTTGTTATGCTCGAAGAATGTAATGAAGAGCACTTTGAAGTTTTTGAATAACTCTTTGCTATAGTCCAAATGTCATTTCACTTTCTTCATCTGATTGGAACAAAATAAAAAACTCGCAGTATTTGCAGTGTTGGAAAACACACTGTCTCTTCTCAGTAATTTCCTCATGAAAAGTTTTTGTTTTTTACACTCAAAAAATGTAATGAATTCCACCATCATATTTTAGAACAACTCTTTGGTGATGTAAATATGGAATTTTCGTTTGTTCATCTGATTGGAACAAATAAAATGCTCACATTATTTGGAGTGTTGGAAAACACACTTTCGCATGCCAGTTTGTAATGGAAAGATTTGTTCAAGTAGTTTGGAGATAAAAAAAAAATCTATTTAGAAAACTCACTCTCCTGTGTCAAAATTATTATTTATTATTTGTTGGCAACATATATATATATAGTATGTACATATTGTTGAATACATTCTTACTGTTTTCGAAAATTCTGGGTTGGGAAATGGTGGGTGTTATACAAGCTATAATCCGCATATTGTTCTAAAACCCTTTACAAGTAGCAACCCAATTGCTTACTCATCCTCGACTCAATTTGGTAAGTTTTGTGGTTTCCCCACGTGCAACTCCTTGCTGTGCTTTTCACCCTCTAGGTTTGAGCATGGAGATTGAACCACATACGTAGTGTTATCCAGCGTGTAATTATTCTACGCATTATCATATTTAACCAATGCCATCACCTGCTATTTTTTGGTCAATCAGGGTGATCACTAAGGTTTTCATTGACTTCTTAACGTTTATTCTTGAATAGCCGATGCACACTATACTTTGCAACCATAGTGTCTTGCAATAATCTATATTTTTTTATTTATTTGTACAAGTAATGAAATAAACATAAGTTTGATAGTGGTGTGTGGTATCTCTCTTGTGTGTCTTGTATGCCCTTATTGATTATGCAAGTGATTCCTCTTTCATATGCCAAGAGAGATGAGTTTGAGATATATCTAAATGAGCATTCATTGCTTCACAGTTCCAGCAGAATGACAAAATGGCAGATATAATTGTTGATATATATTACAAGTGTTAGCAATAGGTTAAATTGGAAATTAATTTCCCATGGTACAAATTAATATGTTTGTTTATTGATTGTACAAGCTGGCATGTTGCAGTCAGCACAACATATAATCCAATATCAGTGAAGTTTGGAATGAAGTGAATTCTTTGTAGCACGAAATGTCTTTAATTTGCCAATTTAATCTATCACTAACACTTGTATCTCTTCCAGGTGGTTGATATAGGCGAGGAAACAAAATTGAACAAAACAAGGGCAAGTGGATTAAGAAGGATGCTTCAGGAGACATGAAGCTTTTGCAGTAAATACAGGTGATTCTGGCTGCCATAGCTTGAATCACAAGTGTACTGGGTAGTTAAATTTCCAAAAAAAAATTGCATTTAGAATTTCTGGTTTATATAGGGATGGGATGCTTATTGTGGGGAATGCAAATAATTTGCACTTTAATTTAAATAAAATAAATGTTACATTATTGTGTGTGTATTATATCCCAAAATTTTATGTGAATCATGCTTCCTTGTTGAAGAGTGAGTGTTGCATGGGAAATGTTTAAAGCGTCATTGAAGGGTGATGCTGCATCCTTTCAATTATCCTTCCCATAATTGATTTGTGTTAATTTTAGGTTGATTTGTGCCACACTACATCGGTATCATTTTTCTCCCAAAATAGAACAGGAACCTTTGGATCCTTGGTAATTAGATCAGATATATTTTGAAAAGAACATAATATTTTTGATTTTACATTAGAGTAATTCTCCTTTTAGATGATGTACATTTGTTTAGTTGTGAAGCATTGTTGCATAGTTGGGTTTCATAAGGTTGTGAATAAGGAACATTGTTATTCTACCATACAAACTGCAAAGGCAAGGCCATAATAACACAAAAATGGCCATTAGGCTTCCCAAATTTTGTAATGGAATTGCTCTTTTGCAACACAATGCAAAGTTTTGAAAAACGCAATGTGTTTTGCAATGTAGAAGCCTCTTTACAAATATGAGTTTTTCTTGTTGCCACTTTGGAGGTTTAGAAACACAATGTGTTGTCAATTTTCCAAACACTTATGTCGAAAAGATGCACCTATGTACATACAAAAAATGCATAAAACCATAAATAAAAGCATACATAACAACATACATGGTAACATAAAGTGAGGAAACCAGCAAACGAGACCAAACGTCTGGGAAATGGTAGGTAGGAGTTAACGGCATCGTCAGGTTGGTTTTCCCACCTCCTGTTGGCCGAAAAAGGTAGGCGCCTTAGCTTGGCCGTGAAGTTTAGCTTTCATCCGCTTTTTTTTGGCGCGAGAAAACTGGAAGGGGAATGACATGGGCCTTTTTGTTTCCAGTCTGCTCACTAAAAGTTTAAGGTTTGAGTGCATTCGAAGGAGTTGGAGGAGAAAACTGACCAAATTGGGGTGGCAGGTACTATCCAATAGTGTTGCAGAGGGTTTTACAACACTATTTGGGTTGCTTATTTCTTGACACCTAGGGTTTTCCAACATGAATTGTTGCAAAATAGAATGAAGTGTGTACTATGAAGCACACTATGTGTTGAAGGTTAATAGAGTCCCCCTTAAATGAGAGATGTGCTATTTGATAAAATAGAACACCATCTATACGTTTGTATATTTGCATTTCAAGACAAAGGTTGGGTATAAGTAAAGGTAGGCTTCAAAACATGTTATGTTTTACAACATGCACTACACAACGTTCACCATTTTCAACGATTTTATTCATTATTGCCAATAACGGCAATAATTGGTGTTCTTGCTATTTGTAATGCACACCTACATATACAGGTTTAAAAACTAGAAGGGCTTGGGTATGTTGTGATGTGGAGGTTGAAAAATGCAGTGTGTTATGAAGCATGCAATTTGTTATATACTTAAAACTTAAATAGAACAATGGAAGGTGTGATTTTGAAGATATTCATACTATTTTGTAACATTCTATGTTGCAAAACTGTACATGTTAAGAAGCAAGCAACCTGTTGTGAGACAACCCCTTACATGTAAACAAGGAGATTCAAACAACTAAAAACCCACATTGTGTTTTCCAAAATACAACTATTTTGTACACTTTTTTTTCAATCATCTGAAATTTAAACACAACAATGGAAGGTGTTATTTTGAAGACATTCATATAGTTTTGTAGAACTCCATGTTGCAATGCCTTATGTGTTAAGAAGCAAGCAACCCACCATGAGAGAACCCTTTACATTTAAACAAGGACATTCAAATAATTGAAACCCAACATTGTGTTTTCCAAATTACAATTATTTTGTGAACGTTTTTTTTAGTCATGCAAAATTTAAATGCAATTTTTGCCCGAATTAAAAGTCCTTATAAATTTTGAAAGGGCTTTTGAATACATTCAAACTGTCTATATTACAAAAGCATTTGAAGACATTCTTTTTGTTTAGTAAGAATGCATGTTGGAAAACCCTAGGTGTTAATAAACAAGCAATGCATATAGTGTTGTAAAACCCTAGGTGTTAAGAAACAAGCAATGCATATAGTGTTGTAAAACCCTGTGCAAGTGAGAAGAGATAGTGTGTTTTCCAACACTGCAAATAATGCCAGCATTTTATTTGTTCCAATCAGATAAAGAAAGTGAAATGACATTTGGACTATACTAGAGAGTTTTTCAACAATTTGAAAGTGGACTTCATTACATTCTTGGAGCATAACAAAATAAAAGTGGAACTCTTCATAACGAACTAATTGAAATGAGACAGTGTGTTTTCCAACATTGTATACAATCTATAACAACACTATGCCTTGTAGGTTTCATAATACCTAATGTTTTCCAATTTCATTACATTCTTCACACCTAGTTATGCTATTTGCAAATAATGGTTTCAAATGCCATGTTTTTTTAGGTTTTTGTGCATTCCAAAATATGATTTTGAAAACCCGCCGGTGCTGACACATTTTCTCGGCAACGGGACATGCCACAAGAGGTCAGAGTTAATGTCTGATTGTCAAGTCTTTATGTCAGTTCCATTTGTTCATCTGACCTTCTTTTCTGTCGGGGCGTTTTGTTCCAATCAGATGAAGAAAGTGAAACCAGATTTTGACTGTAGTAAAGTGAAATATGAAACAAAACTTTTACATATTCTGCATGGTTTTTGATTTATGTAAATGTTATTCGATTATTTCACTCATATTTCCATAATGGTTTTTTAGTTATTTCATTCGACAATTGCAAATTTTCATATTTCTCGTTGCTCTCTAGCAACCTACAAAATGTCGTTGTGGAAAATGGCGGTGAAAATGGGACCTCATTTGGACTTTTTGCTATTTGCAAATAATGGTTTTCAATGCCACGTTTTGGGCTTTTTGTCCATTCTGAAATACGATTTTTAAAACATGATGACTGTTATGATGCATGTGACATGCATTTCTCTAGGGAGAATAGCCTCGTCCCACTTACAAAAGGTAATCTTCTTGCAACATGGCTTACACATGATAATGCATTGCCCTTATTCAGGGATAAGACATGTCCAATTATTACTAGTAGTTGATTTCTGCATTTGATTGTGTAATAAATTTTGCATCAACGTTTCAGATGAAACTCCGTGATCCATCATCAGAATGAAGAAGAGAGCATAAGGGGTGACATTGATGGTCTCTTCTTCATCCTGATCTTGGATTACAGAGTCTGATCTGAAATGTTGATGCAAAAATTATTACACAATTGAATCCAGAAATCAACTAGCAGTAATCAATATGGATTGTGGAAAATTGATATCATTTATGTTTGATTATGTTATCATTTGAAAGACATGTTTTTTCAAGGATAATAGCTTGAGTTTACTATATTTTGTAGGGAGATTAGCTTCTACCCTGCAATTGGATGTTGCTATCCTCCCTAGAAGAATGCATGTCAGAGGCATCATAACATACAAAAATGCATTAAAACATACAAAAACACATACACTGCATGATGGGACAACGTATTGCAAAAAATAATTGGAGGTTAGAAAACATTGCATGTTGTGAGTTCTTTCGTTATGCATGTTGAAAGATGAAGGTTTGAGAGCACGGGGTGGATTTGCAGTTGTGTGATATATAAAAGCATGCAAATTCAACTGAGGGGGGAGTAATGAATGAGGATGTTACTTGTGAAGGGTTTGTAAATGGTATTTGGTTTGCAAGTTCAATAACACCCAGTGTTTTCCAACCTACAATTACACATTTTGGCCTTTCCATTGTATGAAAAGGTCAACCTGTCAATGCCTGATACAAGCGTTAGATAAGACCTCTATAAAGATGACAACATTTCATGACAACTGGGCATCTTTGGAGCTACTTTGCAATATTCACAAAACAAGATCTTCTCTCCAGCACACATCACCTCCTCTTCCACAATCTCATCCACTCAGGTCCATGATGTTGAAAGTTGTCATTGATGTATGATGGAGAGAAGTGCATGTTTTGGAAATGAGAAAGGTATGCTTCAAAGTTGGCCAGTTGTCATGAAATATTGTCATGCTGGTGGAGCGGGGTGGGGGGACAACCTTGTGTGTTTTCCGTCTTGCAACTTTTTTTGTGCATCTTGTGTTCCAAACGTATAATGATATTGAAATGAAATGTTTGGTGCAAGTAAGGGTTGTTATAAAATATGAAGTTGAACTTCAATACATTGTTTTGTTACAGTCTGTATAACATAAACTATTATCTTCGAACAAGATTTGAGAAGTGAGGTACAACCCCTCAGTGAGTGTTGTCTGTGTGATTCACGGTATGGTTTAACTACCTACCATGCATCTTATCTTACACTTGTATCGAGCATTGAGAGGTCGATGTTTTTGTGTAATAGCAAGGTCAACACACATAGACAATATGAATGCAATGACAACATTTTGGTTACTTATGCAGTAAGAACCTAATTGGTTGGTCACTCCTCACATGAATTTGGATAGTATTATGTATCCTCCAGTTGCAATTATATTGGTCCAGTATGAATTTCTTGGAAGCCTTTTGATTTGTACACGCTAATAATGTAATTAAGTTTACCTTCAAAATATACAATAACTCTTACTTACAGTATAAATTGTATTTGAATTTCTTCATGTGGTTGAAACAAAGAAATGCATAAAATAATGGCAGATTGGAAAACACAACGTGGGTTGTTAGTTGTTTCATTCTGCATATTTAAATCTAAACACTTGAGAGGACGGGGAGGACTTGCAGGTGCGGGATACATTCAATTGCAGGTTTCTTAACGCCCTTTGTTTTCCAATTTCATTACATTATTGCTATCTAGAAAGCTAAATATTCTCAAGACAATCACAAAACATACCAAATTGAGGTGGGGCGAGTAACCAATAGGGTTGTTACTTGTGAAGGGTTTTAGAACAATTTGTGGGTTGCAGGATTTATAACACCCTGTGTTTTCCAACCTCAAATTTCACATAACAATTTGAATGTCTTGAGAAGATTTTCCTATTTAGATAGTAGGAATGTAAATAAAGGGCACCTCCAATAATTACAACTATTAGTTATGGTATAAAGTTCAATTCAATATCTTCATGTGATTGAAAAAATTAAATTTGCAAAATAATTGCATGTTGGAAAACATAGTGGGTTACTTCTATAGCATTTTACAATACTGTGGGTTGTACGTCTCATAACACCATCTCTTTTCGAGCCTGCAATTTTGCTGACAGTAGGAATGTATTGAAAACCTTTTTTTTTTAGACACAAAGAATGTAATAAAAGGCACCTCTAAAATTTATCACAAGTCTTCGGTAGAGTAAAATATGCGTTTGAAATTCTTCTTATGATTGAAAAAAGATATGCTTGCTTACTGCAAATGGTGCAATAAATTTTGGAACTTTAACTGTCCATAACACTTGCAACAATTTTACAGCTTACATAAAACCAAGGATGCATTATGTAAAAGGGAATGTGCTTTGTACAACGAAGAATATCGTTGAGGTGGACAACACACCTAAAAGGGTGTCTAGTGGTGCATCTTCTTCAGGGCGATCACTTTCCCCAAACATGTAGGTAAGATCCGGTAATTACAAGATGCAATCAAATGTATAATTTTAATCTTGCATAAGTGGTTACAATATTGACTGGAAAGTGGGAATGTTTTAATCAAGAGGCAACAACCGCGGTACAAAGGAAGTCCCCTCGTTTGAGGAAAATGTTGAACCCTGAGGCAACAACATGTTCGGTAATTGATTGTGAACTTCCAATTGCCCTTTCCTTCCAATGTGTCAATCAGAATGCTTTACAATTTTAGTTAGAAAATATCACGTCTATTAAAAATATGTTGATTTTGACAAGTATATGGTTCCTTCGATTCAAGACGATAATCAGGGAGATCATCATGCTCTTGCCATAGTCCACAACAACGAGGAAGAGCGTGCAAAGGGAGACCCTAAGGATGGAGAGGGATGTAATGAAGCACTCAGTGATTTGGTGGACAGGAAGGTAGATATAATAACTCAATTATTGTATTGTTTCATTGTGTGTATATGGTGTGCATTCAAATTGTTTTAATATCAAATATATTAAGCGATTTTCTTTTTCAAATTTGTTATGCAGGTTGTTGCTAAATACAAAAGAGACGTGGAGAATGCTAGATATGTATATTATTGTACTGTAGAAGAATGTACAAGAAAATATCATGATTGGAGAGTGTTCAACATGCATAGGATTCAACATCACCACCTTCCTATTCTCGTGCCACCAAAGCATGGTTGAACTACGTCGGAGGGGGGAAGCAAAATGCCCCCCTCCTCCCCCTTGTAAATTGAAAGAGTACCTTCAAAAGAAGGTGGAAAATATGGAGTACCAAATGAATCTATGATAGCATCTCCAAAAGAAGCGTGTTATTCAAAGTGTCTGTCAAAAGTATGGGAAACATAGCTTCCTTCAACTTCCCCAACAAGGAAAGGATGAGGTGAAGAAGCTTATGGCATTATACAACAGTGAGGAGAGAAAGGAGAAGAGAAGGCAACAAATATTATAACTGTAGGAGAGAAAGAGAAAGAGAAAGAGAAAGAGAAAGAGAAAGGAAGGAATGGTAATGTTGAATTGAACTGTTAAATTTGAATTTTGGTTGGTTCATAATTTATGTTTTGTTACATACAAGGTTCACTTAACGTTAACTTACATGACATAACAGGGTGATGGTCGAGAAGCGGTTCTTGCCACCAAACAGAGTAGTGTTCATTCGCTAGAGGAAGTTGTGCCTAGGAAAGGAAAAGATGATGTTGTTCCTCCCAACCCGGTGTCTAACATTTAAAAGAAGCCTCATACACGGTTAAAAGTTTTAAGGCACCCTCTAAAGAAGAAACAAGAACAAACGATGATCTCAAAATCTTCTGTTTAATGTTTGTTTTGATTATTTGAATGAATTGGTTGCATGCATCTGAGTTTGATGTGACATTTCAATTCCTCCTATTACACAACAAGGATGAATAATGAAGTGTTTCCCTCGCAGGTTATTATTGTTTCAGAAGATGAAGCAGTGACCACAAAAGCACAAGATGAAGTTGTTCCTCCCAACCCCTTATCTAACATTGAGAAGAAGAAGAAGTGTGTATGGTTTAAAATTTCCTCACGCCTTCACAAGAAGAAATGAGTACAAACGGTGATTTAAAAATCTTCTATTTGATGTTTGTTTTGATTATTTAAATGAATTGGTTGCATGTATCTGAATTTGATGTGATGTTTCAATTCCTGCTATTATAGATCAATGATGAATAATGGAGTCCTACCCTTGAACATGATACTCTTAATTTGGAAGATGAAGCGAACGCCATGGAAGAACAAGATGATGTTGTTCCTCCTAACTTGTTGTACAATATTGAGAAGAAGAAGAAGAAGAAGGAGCATATACAGTTTAAAGTTTCCTCACGCCCTCACAAGAAGAAACGATTAGAAACAATGATTTCAAAATTTTCTATTTAATGTTTGTTTTGATTATTTCAATGAATTGGTTACATGCATCTGAATTTGATGTGACGTTTCAAATCCTACTATTACAGGGCAATGATGAACAACAGAGTCCTACCCTCAAACAAGATACTCCCGATTTGGAAGACAAAGTGGATGCCATGGAAGAATAAGATGATGTTGTTCCTCCCAACCCGATGTATAACATTGAGAAGAAGAAGAAGAAGGAGCATATATGGTTGAAAGTTTCCTCATGCCCTCACAAGAAGAAATGAGAAGAAACAGTGATTCCAAACTCTTCTATTTAATGTTTGTTTTGATTATTTCAATGAATTGGTTGCATGCATCTGAATTAGATGTGATGTTTCAATTCCTGCTATTATAGGGCAATGATGAACAACAGAGTCCTGCCTTCAAACATGATACTCTTGATTTGGAAGATGAAGTGGAGGCCATGGGAGAACAAGATGATGTTGTTCCTCCCAACCCGTCATCTAACATTTAGAAGAAGAAGAAGGAGCGTACGTGGTCAAAAGTCTCAAGGTGCCTTGACATGGAGAAACTAGAAGAAATGGTGAATTCCAACTCTTTTATTTAATGTTTGTTTTGATTATTTCAATGAATTGGTTGCATGCAGCTGAATTTAAAGTGACATTTGAATTCCTGGCATTATAGGGCAAGGATGAACAAAGTGTTGGGCTTGACCTAATTGGCTATGTAGTTGCAATTGAAATCGAAGAAGCTAATATAGATGGACATGCGGATGGGGAGAGCACTGGACTGCAAGTGGGGCAAGGAAATAAAGATGGACATGGGAATGGGGAGAGCACTGGCCTGCAAGTGGGACAAGGTAACAGAGATGTCCATGGGGACAGGGAGAGCACTAAACTGCAAGTGGGATAAGGTAACAGAGATGGACATCAAGACGGGGAGAACACTGGCTTGCAAGTGGAACATGGTAACAAAGATGGACATGGGGACGGGGAGAGCACTGGCTTGCAAGTGGGAGAGGGTAATAAAGATGGAAATAGGGATGAGGAGAGCGTTGGCCTACAAGGGGGAGATACCAATAAATATGGACATGGGGATGGGGAGAGCACTAGCTTGCAAGTAGGAGAGGGTAATAAATATGGACATGGGGATGGGGACAACATTGGCTTGCAAGTGGGAGAGGGTAATAAAGATGGACATGGGGACGAGGAGAGCATTGGCCTGCAAGGGGGAGATGGCAATAAATATGGACATGGGGACCGGGAGAGCAGCGGCCTGCCATCTATATCGGTAACAAACCCAACACACTTCCATGCTTCTATTCTTATTTCTTTATGAATCCTTTAATATGCCTTCAATTATAATTCACATCAATGAAGTTTTTATTGCAATCAAATCTTGTGGATGAACAGATGATAGAGTTCAAGGGCATCACTTTTAAGGTTGGTGATCACATTGATCCTTGGAGGCATCATAAACAGGTTGCCAAAGGCATTGTACATGTTGTCGACAGAAAGGCTAAAACCCATAGCTTTATGCACCCAAAAAATTATGTGAGAGTCAACATTGTTGAGGCCATTGTTGGTGAGCACTATGTGCCTTTTCCACTTCCTAGCGCAGGGACCGTCGATGAGTGCGTGGGCGGCTTCGTGCTATGGAATCTCTTTGAGATGAAGCATTCTATTCCAAAGGTACACATAAACGATATGCTATTGTATATATCATATTACCTTATATTGTTTCCATCCATAAGTTAATTGTGATTAATTGTTTGTTATAGGGTGAAGGTGTTAAACGTGCCAAGGACAAAGCATAACCTATGAAGAAATTTTTTGTTTTACGTTCATCATCTACGAGGGTTCATGGAATTGGAATCACCCCTCTTGAAATACACAAGAAACCTAAGAAATGTGCCATGTATTACGTAGGCTTGAACTCAATTACAAAGAATAGGCAGCATAGGATATGATGAGACAAGCTCAGAATACTGATTCTGCATTATGGGTTTCATTATTCTATCATTGAACAATTATGGTGTAGAGATATACCATTTTCATATATCTGAACACTATGTTGTAATACATTTCATATCAGACTTTTCATGGCCCTTTGTAATTATTTGATTGTTGAATAATTATGGTGAATAGATATACCTTTTTCATATGTGTCAACCCTATGTTGTTATACATTTCATATCAAACTTTTCATGGCCCTCTATAATTATTTGATTATTGAATAATTATGGTGAACAAATATACTATTTTCATAAGTTTGAACACAATGTTGTTATCCATTTCATATCAGACTTTTCATAGCCATGTAATTGTTTTTTTACTAGCAAGAGTATAATGAAGTCCACTTTCAATTTGTAGAACAAGTATTTTGTTGACTGTATATGGCATATTTCCTTTTTCCATGTGATTGGAACAAATTAAATGCTAGCATTGTTTGCAGTGTTGGAAAACACACTGTCCCAAGTGTCAGTTATTTCGTTATAATAAGTATTTGTTTCATTACGACCAATAATTTAAATGAAGTCCACTTTGAATTTTAGAACAATGATTTGGTAGAGTGGAGATGGTAGATTTCCCTTATTCATGTGATTGTAACAAATAAAATGCTTGCATTGGTTGCAATGTTGGAAAACACACTGTCCAGTCAATTATTTGCTTATGAAAAGTCTTTATTTTGTACGCTCCCAAACTAAAATTAAGTCCTTTGAATTTTTATAGAACGACTATTTGGTATAGTGGAAATGACATATTTCCTTTTTCCATGTGATTGGAACACATAAAATGCTTGTATTTCTTGCAGTGTTGGAAAACACACTGTCCCTTGTCAGTTATTTTGTTACGAAAAGTTTTTATTTCTCACGCTTCAAAAGTGAAGTGAAGTCCACTTTCAATTTTAGAACAACAATTTGGTAGAGTGCAGATGGCATATTTCCCTTTTTCATGTGATTGTAACAAATAAAATGCTTGCATTGGTTGCAGTGTTGGAAAACACATTGTCCCCTGTCAGTTATTTGCTTATGGAAAGTGTTTATTTCGTATGCTCCCAAAAAGAAATTAAGTTCATTTTGAATTTTTGTAGAACAACTATTTGGTACAGTGGAAATGGCATATTTCCTTTTTCCATGTGATTGGAACACAAAAAATGTTTGCATTGCTTGCAGTGTTGGAAAACACATTATCCCTTGTCAGTTATTTCGTTACGAAATTTTTTTATTTCTCATGCTCCAAAAATGAAGTGAAGTCCACTTTCAATTTTAGAACAACAATTTGGTAGAGTGCAGATGACGGATTTCCCTTTTTGATTGTAACAAATAAAATGCTTGCATTGGTTGCAGTGTTGGAAAACACATTGTCCCCTGTTAGTTATTTGCTTATGGAAAGTGTTTATTTCGTATGCTCCCAAAATGAAATTAAGTCCAATTTGAATTTTTGTAGAACAACTATTTGGTAGAGTGGAAATGACATATTTCCTTTTTCGATGTGATTGGAACACAAAAATTGCTTGCATTGCTTGCAGTGTTGGTAAACACAATATCCGTTGTCAGTTATTTCGTTACAAAAAGTTTTTATTTCTCACACTCCAAAAATGAAGTGAAGTCCACTTTCAATTTTAGAACAACGATTTGGTAGAGTGGAGATGACAACTTTTCCTCTTTCATGTGATTGTAACAAATAAAATGCTTGCATTGGTTGCAGTGTTGGAAAATACACTATTCCCTGTCAGTTATTTGCTTATGAAAAGTCTTTGTTGTGTACGCTCCCAAAATGAAATGAAGTCCACTTTGAATTTTTAGAATGACTATTTGGTAGACTCGAAATGGTATATTTCCTTTTTCCATGTGATTGGAACACATAAAATGCTTGCATGGATTGCACCATTGGAAAACACAATGTCCACTGTGAGTTATTTCCTTATGATTATTTATCTCTGACACTCCAAAAATGAATTTAGGTCCACCTTCATATTTCATGAAATGTTTTTTTTTATGCTCCAAAAATTGTAATGAAGTCCACTTTCAGATTTTATAACTAGTTGGTTGAGTAAAAATGACATTTCCTTTTTTCATGTCATTGGAACAAATAGATTGCTTGTAGCAAACATTCCATTTCAATATCGTTAAATGTTTGGAACACAAGATGCACAAAAAAAGTTGCAGGATGGAAAAGACACAAGGTTGTCCCTCACTTCTCAAATCTTGTTCAAAGACAACACTTTCTGTTATGCAAACTGTAACAATGCAATGTATTAAAGTTCACCTTCATATTTTATAACAACCTAATGTATTGAAGTTCACCTTCATATTTTATCATCAAACAGGGAATTGAACTTATTAGATCTCTATCGCTTTGCCTTAATAACTATCATCTCTGTGAACAAAAAGTGCATAAATATTCAACTTAAGCTTCACATTTTCTAAAAATATTGAAAATGACCTTTATATTTTATAATGCCAACTTGCAACAAACATTCTGTTTCAATATCATAATATGTTGCCAACAGAAAATACACAAAAAAAGTTGCAGGATGGACAATAAACAGGGTTGTGACAATGCTTTGAAATGTTCTCATATTTGATCTTAGATAAATAATTCCCATCACACAGACAAATGTAAAAACGTTTCGAGTCAATATTATAGATAGTGAAGAAAATTACAAGCCACATTTAATACTACTAACACTGAGAACTATGTCAACCATTTATGAACAGGTATAATTTCTGCATTCTTAGCATCTGGAAGCATTTAATGCACTCTGATTGTCAAGGTGGAATTGACAGCATACAATGTTGGCACCCCGTAATACGCATGTAGTAGCTTGAACGATGGTTTCACACGATGGATCTCGAACTTGACAATGTGGTTGAATTTGAAGACGGCCAACAACCATTCCTCCACATAACCCATGTGAATGCTAATTAGAGATTCCCCCTTAAGGAATCTCATAAAACTCATGCTCAACTCATCTGTAAGATTGTTCTTGCGTATGATTATAGTTGGTGGAATGCATACCTTCTAGATGCATCCAACTAGGAAGAGATCTCAAATTTCCTAGTAAAGAGACATTGGGAAATCACATAAATTTACAATCTCTATTTCTAGATTGTAATATTGAACAACCATGCCCATTTTTTCCCATACACCAAAGATGTTGTTAAAGAAGTGAGCATAGTTATGGTAGTTCAAATCAGTGCACTGTGGCCCCTTTCTATTGATTCTCCTTAACATCTTTTCCTGCAACTTGTAGGGGAGACTCAATTCTTTAATGTGAGCAAGAATATCGCATGAAAGATAAGGGTGGTAGTTGGTCAACCAACTAGCGGCCTATGCTCGTGAATTGTGCAACATCTTCTATACAAGCGGAGCATCAGGTGCTGAAATGCCTAAAATGAAAGACAACACAACTTTTTTAGAATGTAAAACTGCATGTTCTAAGTAGAAAGACACTGTTAGTGCAATGGAAACATTGAAAAAGAAGCAAGCAAAGTGGAAGATATAGATAATGTTTTCACTGAAGATATTGTACCTATTCTTCGTAAAGCAGCATGTGCAGTATCTCCAATGGGCATATGGTAATGCACGACTAGAACAACAGGAGCTAAAATGCCTGAAATGAAAGACAATAATTTTTTAGTAGATACAACAACATTATCTAATTAGAAAGATACTCTGAATGTTGGCTTATGTAAATCCAAATCAAGGCGTGATTCCTACATTGGTTATGATAGATAACAACATAAAGAAAAAAGAAAGCTAATACTTAGGAAAAAAGAGAACAACAAACATCATTAGAAAGTTTTATATTTTATTGTTTTTCAAAACATAGAGTACACTTATATATTATACGGCCTGCTAAACTTGTCTGTTTATGCATACTTAAATAAAGAATGGTTCCAATATAATGAAAGAAGTTTCAAAACATTTGGAGTGTACGATACAATTGCTCAAAAACTTGAAAGTGAAAGAAAAATTTTCATAACGAACTAACTGTGTAGGGACAATGTGTTTTCCAATAGTGCAAAGACTATGACCATTTATCTAAAACAGCCACTACATGTAACATAAAGACTCAAAATATACTAAACATCTAAAACAACCTTTGCATGTGATACAAGAGCATCTTGACAATATTATGATTCTAGGAAGCAAATCTTGAAGGTTGATCAATTTTTGATGTTTGAACATTGTTCAAGGGTCATGTAAGTCATTTTACATTTATTGAAGTCATTAGGAGGGCCAATACTCAAGGTTTTGTGTCAAATTTGGAAAAATCTAAAATTTGTCAACACAAATTTGTAAAGTTGCAAAAATGCAACATAGGAAGGTGAAGAGTCACACATTTGGTTCGCTTGGAAAGTAGTTAGAAACTGAAAGGTCATGATGAATTGCCTTTAAAAAGGCCTTGTAACCAATTGAGAAGGCGTGGGTGATTGAGATTTGAAGAATGAATAAGGAAAACCTTTGTTTTTTATTTATTTTCTACAAAATTTCATTGTTTCAGGCCCTTGTACGGATTTGTACGGGAAGGTATGCATGTTTAAGTACTTGTGAATAATGGTCCATCTAATCACCTTCCATTTCGAATTGGTTTCATGAAAATTAGTATTAATTTGATTAAGATATTGAGATTTTACTATAGACTTGTAAAACCCTATTCTAGGGTAAACATAGATAATGAAAATTGTGTTTCTCCCGTTTTGGCCAATGGAAATTCTCAATTCTTGGTGAAGACACTGTTTATTGTATGCACCTTCATATTTTAGAGGTCACAAAGTCAAGTGGTAAAGGAAAATGTGTGGAAAGGTGAAGTTCCTTGACTGAAAACTGTGTTACAGTCCAAAAAACAGAGTGTTCAAGAAGCCTAATACCTAGGGTTTATAAAAATGATTATGGGAATGAAAACTATGACCATTTTTAGTGATATGGGACTATGAGAACACTTGAAAAGAAGTGATCAATTTGAAATAAATAGATAAAATTTTGACTGAACAGACTCTTCTTGCTCTTCACGGGTTGAGGAAGGACCGTGTGCACTATGCTTACCTATAGATGAAGTTTCAATGAAGTATGCTTGTGCAATCCTTAGTAACTCTTGAAGAAGTAGTAGAGTGAACACACATTGGCCGACATCAGCCTGCCACCGTAGCCAAATTTTTATAAGGAACCATGGTATTGCATAATGTCATACCCAAAATTGGACTTACGTACGCATAGTTATTAAATTTGAACCATACCTTCCATTGGGTTTACACTCACGAAAGATAGTCACCGGCGAGGACTCCTTTCCCCAGATTGGAATGCTGAAGTGAACAAAAAAGGCCAAAAAAGAAATCAAAAAGTTTATGACGTGGTAGAAGCACATACTGGAAAAAGAAATCTGCAATACCATTTCCTATTACAATATAGAAATTGAAATAGGTTTTCTCATAGTCACCCGTATTAGATGTTGTATCCTCTACCACATCCATAATAGTTGCTCCTGAAGTCTGAAATTGCATATTCACATTCACATTTGAGCTATTGTTCATGAAGAAGGGAAAGGATTCATACAGAGGAGTTCAGTGATCTAAGCATTCTGCAACATGCTTCGTACGATGGGTTGCACGTCAATGATGATCCCTGCTTGCACTAAACCATGGATGCATGCAAATGGTGCTAATTGCAGCTTCATCAGGATCGAGAATGAATTCAAAGGGAAATGCACTTGATTGATGTAGGTCCTATAGAAACCTCCCCATGCACTATGCGTATGATTGCACCTATTGTAGACACTATGGTGGTGTACTCATCACTTTGTTCAAGATTTGGTTTTTGTCATTCCAAATACACATTTTGAGCACGTGTTCATCATATACATGAGTGATAGAAGGAGCTTGTGTAGGGTGAGAATATTAGGATTGTTTTCTTTGACGTCCCCCTGTCACAATGTCTCATTCAAATCTATCCCTCTATTAATTGGTTGACCTCCCTTGTCTAAATGACCAAACAGATGAAACTTGTATTAGGCAATAGAAAATGCAAAACACAATTGACTCCCATAAAGTAACGCAATTCAAATTGAAATTTACTTACCATGGACCACCCCTTCAATAGTAGGTGATCTTTTAATCAAGCCAACAACCTTCAGGACATGTTTGCAAGTGTTCCCCTAAAAACTCCAAGGGCACTCACAAACAAAAAGGTGCTCCCCAAATTTCCGAACAAGGTAGTGGTCGGACCTACTTTGACTTTTCATCAAGTACCATCCAGGATGTGTTTCATCAGGAACACAGTGATCGTCCGAAATTTCCTTGGCTCACTCCAAACTAGATTGCATATTTAAAAACTTATAGTTCGTCGAATAACCATAATACTGCAACTTTTTATTTTTCCTATAGAATGGTTCCATTTTATACACGTGTGTAATATAAATAGTTCATTCTCCTAGTGCATTTGTTAGAATGATCATGCAAATACCGAGTTTTTCAAGTAAGCAATGGTACGACTCAATGGCTACATTTGTATCCTAGTTGGCATGTGGGAATAGTTTGAAAATTTTCACCCATATGGTTGCAAAAAAAAATCCAATAGTCAAGTAAACCACAACGTATTATAGGTAACGTCGAATAATGTGAATGGCGTGAATCCTATGAGGTGAAAAAAAAATTCAACTCACCAATTCAACCTTCTCCTTCACACCATGTCTTGTTGAAGTACTCTAAAAATCGTGGCTGATCATTGAACTCCTCAAAGAAAGAGTTCAATAGCTGAGTGACGCTATCTTCGCTCTCACTGATTGCCATCATGATTGTGCCAAGTCTGTGGAAGATGTCCATTGCCCTTTCCTTGGCTACATATTTATATACATTCTTCAACCAAGCCCTTTTAACATGCAAAATGCATAGCAACACACATCATTGAAAGACAACCCTAATAGATAATACAAACGATATTGTTTACCGCTTATCTACAAGAGAAAGTGGCATTGAAAATAAATAGCAAATGAGAAAGGTACACAAATGAACAAAGAGATGCACATACTGTATGGCTTGGATTTCTAAAGTTGCATCATCGGTAAAAAATGAATTGATTCTCCAGTCGAGTCTGGCTCTTCTTCCACGGTCATGCAATACGAGTAGCCATGCAGAGATGTCCTTAATCTTGTTTTGTGTGGACACTACCCACGCAACTGGCACACCACTCTGTTGCTCATCGAAAATGAGCAAAGAATACAATGGAAACTGTAGACATAACAACTCAACGTGAACATTGTCAGGTTTATAGCTAGCAAGATCATTGAAAAGACGAAGAACTATTTGTCAATGTTTGTAAGGCCTCACCCCATATTTGTTAGTGGCAAACGTGGAATCCATCGAGATGACTGAATTGTGCGAGTGGCTAACCATCTTATCTAGCATCCATGGTGTTTGAACCTCGATAATGAAAGGTGTATCTTTCCCATTAGGTCATTGAAATTAGAAGAAGTTGTCAAAGTCCTATCCATTCCACATCATGATACTTGTCGAATCGACTTTGTGTTTTTGTGCGTGAGTAGAACGCACCTTTCGCCAGGCATTCATTACATCCTTTCTTGTAAGGAATTGATCTCTCTTTAACATCATGCCATATAAGACAAGATCATTGATGTGTCTATCCATTATTGCATTGACACTAACGTCCATGAGAAAAAGGATTTCAATATAGCTTTTGCACTCTATGGATAGATTAGCGGTAAAAATAGAATGCCTATCTCCACTTGTGTCGCCAATGCCATGGAAAATTTTTCCCTTTTTATCGACATAGAACATTTCTTTGTAGATAATATAGGTAACATTGGGTTTTCATTCATAACCTTTACCATGAAGTGGTATTGACAACCTCGCATTTGTGTAAATGTCTTCTATTGTTTCTTCTCTGGATCACGCTGGTCTTTGTGGTCTGCGAGATCATATTGACACCAGTAGCTGTGAAGAAGGCATAATCTCATCATCTTGAAGCAAGAGAGTAAAATATCATTAGACCATATAAATGAATGTTGAAAGATAAAAACCTATGATACTAAATTATTTTTCCATAATTTTTTTCGTTGATGGGACGTGTGGTGATAGGTTCCTTTTTTTTGCTTGTCCACAAATTTAGTTTCAAAACCTTCAACACACATTTCACTGCAAATGAAATTATCAATTCTCATATGAGGAATTGTTGCGACAAGGTCAGGGACCCCATCCTTCTTGACATAAATAGGAGTCCATTGTAAATCGGAAGAGGAAAAAGGAGAGCCTCCATTTTGTACATCTTGCACATCCAATTCGTCTTGCTTCTTCCATTTCAAAGGTTTCCCCATTCTACGAAAAGACAAAATTGGATGAATATTTAAAATTAGTGTGGTTTGTGTCAAGAAAAAGAAATAAATCATTCATTGAACGTAAATAAAATGTGTTTGCATTGATGTCACCCACATGAAACCAATAGGAGGTTGTCGACTTCAATTGAGGAAAATTAAAGGTGATAGATTGAATCAAGCTACGTATAAAATATAACACAAACGTGGGCTGGAAATCGGATGTTCTATCTCACTGTACAAGTGGACATAGACAACAACAACATAAAAGGACAACCAAAACCTTTGATGACATAAATACCGCAAGTAAATTCGCAACCCCGCATGTAAATATAACAAAGATTTTAGAGTATAAGAGGTGTACAAACCTCTTTTACCTGAGGAGGCATATTCTGATATTTAGCCTTCCATTTGGCATGACTTAACATGAGGAGCAAAAACACATCTAGCAATTGATGAAATAAACAAGAAAAGGTTGAACCACACGATGAGTGGTTCAACCTACAACTTTCTATGTGGCATAGGAGTGTAACATGCATAACAATATGTAATTACTTATACAATAGCAACAAAAGATGTATTATCGTGGGAAGATACATTGGTTGTGGTGCGTGTGTATGTGTTAACACAAAGGAAGGGTTAGAGGGCAACCAAAACCTTTGATGACAACCTTGTATGTAAAAAGAAAAAGTGCATCCATTGCTACCAGCAATGCCAAAATGATAACATGTTTGTTGCATATGTTGAAAAAAAGATGAACCAATAATGTAGAGGATGAGGAAAGCTAGAAAGGTGTAAAATTTCCTATCAACCATGATGTAAGTGAATGCAGGTTGGAAAACACAATGTGTAGATGAACCTCCATGCGAACATAAAGACCACAAGTAAATTTGCAACCTTGCATGTAAATATAACAAAGATTTCAGAGTATATGGGGTGTACAAACCTCTTTTACCTAAGGAGGCATGTTGTGATATTCAACCTATCCATTTCATGTGAGTTAACACGAGGAGAAAAAACACATCTAGCAATTATTGAAATAAACAAGTGAAGGTTGAACCACACAATGAGTGGTTTGACCCTAGAACTTCCTATGTGGCATATGAGTGTAACATGGAAAAGAGTATGTAATTACGTATACAATTGCAACAAAAAACGTATTATCTTGGGAAAATACGTTGGTTGTGCTGCATGTGTATGTGTTAAAGGAGATGAAGGGTTAGAAAGCAATCAAAACCTTTGATGACAACCTTGTATGTAAAAAGAAAAAGTGCATCCATTGCTGCCAACAATGCCAAAATGATAACATGTTTGTTGCATCTGTTGAAAAAAAGATGAATCAATAATGGAGAGAAAGAGGAAAGCTCAAAAGCTGTAGAATATCCTATCAACCATGATGTAAGTGAATGTGGGTTGGAAAACACATCGTGTAGATGAAACTCCATGCAGACGTAAAGACCGAAAGTAAATTCGCAACCCCACATGTAAATATAACAAAGATTTCAGAGTATATGGGGTGTACAAACCTCTTTTACCTGAGGAGGCATGTGATATTCAACCTTCCATTTGGCATGACTTAACATGAGGAGCCAAAACACATCTAGCAATTCATGAAATAAGCAAGTGAAGGTTGAACCACACGATGAGTGGTTCAATCTTGAACTTTGTATGTGGCATATGAGTGTAATGTGCATAACACTATGTAATTACTTCTAGAGTTGTAAGAACAGATGTATTAGGGAAGATACGTTGCTTGTGGTGCACGTGTATGTGTTAATGGAGAGGAAAGGTTAGAGGGCTGCTAAAACATTTTATGATAACCTTCTATGAAAATAAATGTGCATCCATTATTGCCACCAACACTAAAAGAATAAAAAGTTTTTTGCATCTGTTGACAAAATCATGAATCAGTAATGGAGTGAATCAAGAAAGTCATACATGTGTAAATTTCCCTATCAACCATGATGTGAACCAATGCATGTTGGAAAACACAATGTCTACTTGAACCTCCAAGCGAAAATAAAGACCATGGGTAAAATCACAACCTCACATGAAAAAAGACTAAGACACCATAGTAGATGAAGTGTACAAACCTATTTTACTTGAGCAGGCATGTTGTCATATGGAGCTTTCCATTTGGGGTGAGTTAACATGACCAGCAAAAGTGTATATGACAATTCATGAACTAAAAAAGTGCAGGTTGAACATTTGGATGAGAAGTCCAACCCTTACTTTATATGTAGCCTATAATCGTAACGTGAATAATAGCATGTAATTACTTCTATGGCTGCCAAAAATTTGTGAAAATAAAACTAAACATGACCAACAAAAGAACATAAAACACAAAAGCAAAAACTCCACCCTTCAGCTTAGCTTACAACAAGCAAAAATATAATCAGAGGTTGGAAAACACAATGTGTTAAGAAACCTGCGACCCACATAGTGTTCAAAAACCCTCGATGTATAAGAACACAAATGGTTGGTCAACCCTCAGCTAAATATGGTTGCTTTTATGTATCCCCCAAGCTGCAACTCCTCTCCAAATTCTCCACCCTTCAGCTTTGTACAAGCTCAACAAACTAACTCGCAATCCACTGTGTTTTCCTAGCTTCCTATATTTTAATGATATGACAAAATCAAAACGCAATTCATACTCTAAGTAATAGTTTTGGTAAATTTTCAAGGTGCCCTTTCTTACATTGGTAGTGTAAGTTTTTCATTACACTCATTTTGTCTATTGGTAATTCAATGTTGGAAACCATTGTGGCTTGAGGAACCTGAGATCTTACAGATACTTCAAGAGGCAACAGGTACTAGAATGTATGAAATGAATAAGGAAACATCCCTAAAAACACTTGAAAAGAAACAAACTAAACTGTATGAGATATATAATGTATTGACTAAAGAGATTATTTTTGCTCTTGAGAAGTTAGGGAAGGAGCATTTAAACTATGTGGAATGGGCAAATGACAGTGCAAAATTGGACGCAACAGGTACTAGAATGTATGAAATCACAAAGGAATCTATTGTAGAAATACTTGAAAAGAAGCAGACCATAGTGAATGAGACAAATATTGTATTGATTCAAATAAATGAAACCCAACATTGTGTTTTCCAAATTACAATTTTTTGTGCACTTTATTTTTTCAATCATGCGAAAGTTAAACACAACAATGAAATGTGTGATTTTGAAGACATTCATACTGTTTTGTAACATTCCATTTTGCAAAATCGTAGGTGTTAAGAACCAAGCAACCCAACACATGAGACAACCCTTTACATTTAAACAAGGGATTCAAATAACTGAAATCCAACACTATGTTTTCCCAATTACATTAATTTTGTGCACTTTATTTTTTCAATCATGTGAAAGTTAAACACAACAATGGAATGTACGATTTTGAAGACATTCATACTGTTTTGTAACATTCCATGTTACAAAACCATGGGTGTTAAGAAGCAAGAAACCCACCATGAGACAACCCTTCACATTTAAACAAGGAGATTCAAATAATTGAAACACAACACTGTGTTTTCCCAATTACAATTATTTTGTGCACTTTCTTTTTTCAATCATGCGAAAGTTAAACACAACAATGAAATGTGTTATTTTGAAGAGATGCATATTGTTTTGTAACATTCCATGTTGCAAAACCATGGGTGTTAAGAAGGAAGCAACCCAACATGAGACAACCCTTCACATTTAAACAAGGAGATTCAAATAACTGAAACCCCACACTGTGTTTTCCCAATTACAATTATTTTGTGCACTTTATTTTTTCAATGTGTAATTTAAACACAACAATGGAATGTGTGATTTTGAATACATTCATACTATTTTGTAACATTCCATTTTGCAAAACTGTGGGTGTTAAGAAGATAGCAACCCACCATGAGACAACTTTTTGCATTTAAACAAGGAGATTCAAATAACTAAAACCCAATACTATGTTTTCTGAATTATAGTTATTTTGTACACTTTATTTTTTTAATCATGTGAAATTTAAACACAACAATGGAATGTGTGATTTTGAAGACATTCATACTGTTTTGTAACATTCCATGTTGCAAAACCGTGGTTGTTAAGAAACAAGCAACCCAGCATGAGACAACCCTTCACATTTAAATAAGGAAATTCAAATAACTGAAACCCCACACCGTGTTTTCCTAATTACAATTATTTTGTACAGTTTATTTTTTCAATCATGCAAAATTTAAACACAAATATGGAATGTGTGATTTTGAAGACATGCATACTGTTTTGTAGCATTCCATGTTGCAAAACCGTGGGTGTTAAGAAGCTAGCAACCCACCATGAGACAACTCTTTGCATTTAAACAAGGAGATTCAAATTACTGAAACCCCGCACTTTGTTTTCCCAATTACAATTATTTTGTGCACTTTATTTTTTCAATAATGCAAAATTTAAACACAACAATGGAATGTGTGATTTTGAAGATATTCATATTGTTTTGTAACATTCCATGTTGCAAAACCATGGGTATTAAGAAGCTAGCAACCCAACATGAGACAACCCTTTGCATTTAAACAAGGAGATTCAAATAACTAAAACCCAACACTGTGTTTTCCGAATTACAGTTATTTTGTGCACTTTATTTTTTCAATCATGCGAAATTTGAACACAACAATGGAATGTGTGATTTTGAAGACATTCATATGGTTTTGTAACATTCCATGTTGCAAAATCGTGGGTGTTAAGAAGCAAACAACCCACCATGAGACAACCCTTCACATTTAAACAAGGAGATTCAAATAACTGAAACCCCACACTGTGTTTTCCCAATTACAATTATTTTGTGCACTTTATTTTTTCAATCATGCGAAATTTAAACACAATGGAATGCATGATTTTGAAGACATTCATACTATTTTGTAACATTCCATGTTGCAAAACTGTGGGTGTTAAGAAGCTAGCAACCCAACATGAGACAACCCTTTGCATTTAAACAAGGAGATTCAAATAACTGAAACCCAACACTGTGTTTTTTGAATTACAGTTATTTTGTGCACTTTATTTTTTCAATCATGCGAAATTTAAACACAACAATGGAATGTGTGATTTTGAAGAATTCATATTGTTTCATAACATTCCATGTTGCAAAATTGTGGGTGTTAAGAAGCAAGCAACCCAACATGAGACAACCCTTCACATTTAAACAAAGAGATTCAAATAACCGAAACCCAACACTGTGTTTTCTCAATTACAATTATTTTGCGCACTTTATTTTTTCAATCATGTGAAAGTTAAACACAACAATGGAATGTGTGATTTTGAAGACATTCATACTATTTTGTAACATTCCATGTTGTAAAACCGTGGGTGTTAATAAGCAAGCAACCCAACATGAGACAACCCTTCACATTTAAATAAGGAGATTCAAATAACTGAAATCCCACAGTGTGTTTTCCCAATTACAATTATTTTGTGCACTTTATTTTTTTAATCATGCAAAATTTAAACACAATAATGGAATGTGTGATTTTGAAGACATGCATACTATTTTGTAGCATTCCATGTTGCAAAACCGTGGGTGTTAAGAAGCTAGCAACCCACCATGAGACAACCCTTTGCATTTAAACAAGGAGATTCAAATAACTAAAACCCCACACTGTGTTTACCCAATTATAATTATTTTGTGCATTTTATTTTTTCAATAATGTGAAATTTAAACACAACAATGGAATGTGTGATTTTGAAGACATTCATATTGTTTTGTAACATTCCATGTTGCAAAATCGTGCATGTTAAGAAGCTAGCAACCCAACATGAGACAACCCTTTGCATTTAAACAAGTAGATTCAAATCACTGAAACCCAACACTGTGTTTTCCGAATTACAATTATTTTGTGCACTTTATTTTTTCAATCATGCAAAATTTGAACACAACAATGGAATGTGTGATTTTGAAGACATTCATACTGTTTTGTAACATTCCATGTTGCAAAACCATGGGTTTTAAGAAGCAAGCAACCCAACATGAGATAACCCTTCACATTTAAATAAGGAGATTCAAATAACTGAAACCCCACATTGTGTTTTCCCAATTACAATTATTTTGTGCACTTTATTTTTTCAATCATGCAAAATTTAAACACAACAATGGAATGCATGATTTTGAAGACATTCATACTATTTTGTAACATTCCATGTTGCAAAACCGTGGGTCTTAAGAAGCTAGCAACCCATCATGAGACAACCCTTCACATTTAAACAAGGAGATTCAAATAACTGAAACCCCACACCGTGTTTTCCCAATTACAATTATTTTGTGCACTTTATTTTTTCAATCATGCGAAATTTAAACACAACAATGGAATGTGTGATTTTGAAGACATTCACACTATTTTGTAACACACCATGTTGCTAAACAGTAGGTGTTAAGAGGCAAACATCCTACCATGAGATAACCCTTTACATTTAAACAAGGAGATTCAAATAACTGAAACCCAACATTGTGTTTTCCAAATTACAATTATTTTGTGCACTTTTTTTTTCAATCATGCAAAATTTAAACACAACAATAGAATGTGTGATTTTGAAGACATTCATACTATTTTGTAACATTCCATGTTGCAAAACCATGGGTGTTAAAAAGCAAGCAACCCAGAATGAGACAACCCTTCACATTTAAACAAGGAGATTCAAATAATTGAAACCCCACACCGTGTTTTCCCAATTACAATTATTTTGTGCACTTTATTTTTTCAATCATACGAAATTTGAACACAACAATGGAATGTGTGATTTTGCATTCATACTATTTTTTAACATTCCATGTTATAAAACCATGGGTGTTAAGAAGCTAGCAATCCGCCACGAGACAACCCTTTGCATTTAAACAATGAGATTCAAATAACTGAAACCCAACACTATGTTTTCCCAATTACATTTATTTCTTGCACTTTATTTTTTCAATCATGCAAAATTTAAACACAACAATGGAATGTGTGATTTTAAAGACATTCATAGTGTTTTGTAACATTCCATGTTGCAAAACCGTGGGTGTTAAGAAGCAAGCAACCCAAAATGAGACAACCCTTCACATTTAAACAAGGAGATTCAAATAATTGAAACCCCACACTATGTTTTCCCAATTACAATTATTTTGTGCACTTTATTTTTTCAATCATACGAAATTTGAACACAACAATGGAATGTGTGATTTTGCAGACATTCATACTATTTTTTAACATTCCATGTTGTAAAACCATGGGTGTTAAGAAGCTAGCAATCCACCAAGAGACAACCCTTTGCATTTAAATAATGAGATTCAAATAACTGAAACCCAACACTATGTTTTCCCAATTACATTTATTTCTTGCACTTTATTTTTACAATCATGCAAAATTTAAACACAACAATGGAATGTGTGATTTTAAAGACATGCATACTATTTTGTAACACTCCATGTTGCAATGCCCTACGTGTTAAGAAGCAAGCAACCCAACATGAGACAACCCTTCACATTTAAACAAGGAGATTAAAATAATTGAAATCCCACACTGTGTTTTCCCAATTACATTTATTTCTTGCACTTTATTTTTTCAATCATGCGAAATTTAAACACAACAATGGAATGTGTTATTTTGAAGACATTCATACTGTTTTGTAACATTTCATGTTGCAATTCCCTATGTGTTAAGAAGCAAGCAACCTAGCATGAAACAACCCTTCACATTTAAACAAGGAGATTCAAATAATTGAAACCCAACACTGTGTTTTCCCAATTACATTTATTTTTTACACTTTATTTTTTCAATCATGTGAAATTTAAACACAACAATGGAATGTGGGATTTTGAAGGCATTCATACTATTTTGTAACACTCCATGTTGCAAAATAGTAGGTGTTAAGAAGTAAGCAACCCACCATGAGACAACCCTTTACATTTAAACAAGGAGATTCAAATAACTGAAACCCAACATTGTGTTTTCTAAATTATAATTATTTTGTGCACTTTTTTTTTTTTCAATCATACAAAATTTAAACACAACAATGGAATGCATGATTTCCAAGACATTCATACATTTAAACAAAGAGATTCAAATAACTAAAGTCCCACACATTGTGTTTCCCAAATTATATATTATAAGGTGTTGTAAAACCCTTTGCCTGCAACCGAATTGGTTAGCACCCCTCACCTCGATTTGGTCAGTTTTCTCCTCCAACTCCTCCATGTGCACTCCAAAATTCAGCTTACAATGTGCAAGCACCTGGATTTGGTTGGTTTTCTCCTCCAACTCCTCCATGTGCACTTAAACCTTCAACTTTCAATGAAAAAACTGGAAACAAAAAGGGCCACGTCATTCGCCTTCTAGTTTTCCTGCGCGGATGAAAGTGAAACTTCACGGCCAAGCTAAGGCGCTCGCCTTTTTCGGCCGACAGGAGGTGGGAAAATCCACTTGACGATGTCGTTAACTCCTACCTACCATTTCCCGGACGTTTGGTGTCGTCTGTCGGTTTCGTCACTTTCTGAGACTTTCAAACCCCGTCTGGTGGGCCTCGCACTATGACGTCTTGTCATGTTATGTATGTTACCATGTATGTCATTATGTATGTTTTCATGTGTTTTTGTATGTACATAGGTCACTTTTGTTTGGGATTTAGCTAGCTCCATAAATTGATTTGCAACTTGTTATTTTATTTTATAAGTGATATGAGATTTTCACAATTCATAATGAATGTAAAGATTTGTTGTTTTTGGATTTGAGTGTGATCGAAAATGTTGATGAAAAAACTTGCACACAATCAAATCCAGAAGCAATAAATCTTTATATTTGTTATTTTATGTTTAGTTTAATGAAAAAAATAATGTAATAATATATTGATGAGTGGTATATTCTAATGTTAAGTTTTTAATTTATCATTTAATTTTTTTCAATTTTATGTTATTTTGTTGTACATATTTTCATATATTTTGTACTTATTTATTTCTATTTTATTTTAGCGGTAATTATTTCAATGCATTTATTTCTAATTCTAAGATCACCACTTTTCTTTATAGATCATTTATATGTGATTAGAAGTAAATCTAGATCAATTTCAAGGAGCACAAGAATAATCCTTGAATTATAAGATTCTATTCTTATTGTAAGATCACCACTTTTCTTTATAGATCATTTATATGTGAATAGAAGTTAATCTAGATCAATATCAAGGAGCACGAAAATAATCCTTAAATTATAAGATTCTAAATTCAAATTATAAGTTTCCGATATGAATTGTTACGTGTCAACCTAATATATATTTGTGTGGTATATTACTATGCAATGGTATGTAAGGATATTCATTGTGCATTAAAATACATCATAATGGAATTAAAGAATTACTAAATCATTTATTTTCAAATTTAGTATCATTAAAGGAGTCAAAATTACATCATTATAGGCCACATGCAGTTCTATAGATGTTGTCTTTGATTTCATTCAGCATTGTTAATTTAATATACTTACGGTTTGTCAATATAATGGGCGCTGCCCCTTAGCAGCTATTTAACTATAAAAATAAAATATACTTAGGGTTTGACCTTAGAGAACCCATTCACCTATCGAGTTGGAAAACTCCCAAATGATGTCTATAGACACCATGTCAACACATTTAAACATCTAGAAGGTAAATTCAAGCAACTTTTAGGTGCACTTTTTGCCAAAGATCATTTATGCATGTCTCAAATCAATCATGTGTGGCAAATCAAATGTGGGATTGACTTCATAGAGCTAATTTTGATTTGCAAGGTTTATTTATGCCAATTTGATACTATGAAACATTCATTATACCAAGGAAATTAGTTTTCTAATAGTGATGAATAGCCTTAGAACAACATAAACATCAGTTTTACATCATCAATCATAAAACCGAGTATATGTATCCTTGTATTTAATTATCATGTTTATTTTAGTTCAATTATTGATCCCCTCTATAGTCTAATTGTTAGCTTTATTGGTTACATTTATTTAACTAGCCTAGATAATTCATGCCCAACATTTAAAGCATATATTTTCTTTATATTTTTTGTGAACCTAACATTTTTCTACATGACTAAGGATTTTCCCTTTTGGTTTATTCTCCTTTGTTAGGGTTCCAAACTTGATTTTTTTATTGCTTATCTTTCATATCAAATTTTCATAAGGTTTAATTGTGTCTTTGTGTGCTTGACTTCTTTTAGGGTTTGTTTATATTGCTTGATCTTATTTTTTTCTCACTCTAGCTAATATTAATTTAGCCTTTAGGGTTTTCATCATTTCATATCTTATTTTTCTAATTTATTACTTGTTGGTTAACAATTTTGTCACCTAACTCTTTATTCTTACGCCCATGGAAGTGACAATTGTAACAACAACTAAATTAGTAATAATGGTATTTTATACTGATTCTCTACTTATTTTTAAAGGTGGCAGCTACCTTCATTTGATGTTCAACGAATGAAAGAGAAACTTAAAACTAAGGTTGCTTTTAACCAGAAAGCAAGTGAAAGGCGATGCTTTTAACCAAAAAACTTTGAAAGGAAAACTCACAACTTTAAATGATGAAAATTTAACTAATAGAACTATGGTTCAACAACATTAAAAAATCTCATACAACCATCACCATAAATTTTTTATTCAAAGATAAACACCCCACAACAAATCAAACAAACCACACATATGTTACCCCAATAATAGATAATCCAATGGAAAATTACTCAACATAAGAAAAATAAATTCATACACCATAACACAAAGATCATGCCTGTATAAATTTCACCATAGTCTTTTCCATATATTGAAATAACAGAAAAACAGTAAACTAAAGATAGTAGAGTTTTTCTAATGAGTAAAATAAAGTTTTCTCAAAAGATCCTGTAACCAAACATCATCCCCATATTTAAAGATTACAAATTGTCCAAAAAATGGTTTCTTGAAGACAACTGTTTCAGAAATTTAAAAATAAAAGTCTTTAAAAAGTTTCAAGAGCCTAATTAAAGAAAATAGCATAATTAAAACTAATAAGTATTTTTTAGCACCGGTTCTTTTGCCTTCCGCAACTGCTCCCACCTGCTTCTTTTGTAATGCCTCTTGGATCTTTACCCTCTTCCTATATTCAAGGTACTTCATGACAATTGAAGTGATGCTCTTACTCCTTGGGGTTGTGGTAATCTGCAACCTGGTTCTCCATTTAGACAATGCACGATCAAACTTAGAAATTGTTTCATAGATATCATCATTTTCAGACTTGAATTCCTTCAAGTAAGTCTACATAGTGCTCAATTTCCTGAATGATTCAAAAGTGGAGATTTTAGGATCACCTACTTCCCTGTAATACACTTCCTTATACTGCTTTGTTATATCGGTGAGGTCCAAGACTTTTTCATCAAATTCATTAGTGAGGTCGACTTTGAGAGCATTGAAATTTTCATTTATTTTTACATTATCTCAAGAATTTTTTCTAATAGCTCGTTGATTTCTTTTATATAGTCCTCATATATTGACAACTTCCACTCCAGAGAATCAAGCCAATTGGAACCAATTTCCTTAGGATCATCAACTATCTTCTCCCCAATCAGCACAATATGCTCCATGGAAGCCAACTCAACAATTTATTTTGAAAGCACGAAAGTGCTACTATGCTCTCTTCTAATTTGTTGCAATTCAGTTACCAATTATTTTCTTTTACCAGACACCTCAATATAAAATTGCAAAAATTTAGAAATAAAGAAAAGGCCATCATGATACAGTCCCTCAATCCATTCATTAGCAGTTTTAGCATATCCCAAATATTTCTAACCTTTTGCACGATATCGGCATCAATACCCTAGACACTTGAAGTGGAGGCCTCTTGAGAAGTTGGGTTCAGGAATGATGAAATAAAAAAATTCAAAGAAAGAATATTGGACTACAACTGAAGATTCTCTTTTTTCTGCTCCTTAGCCCTTTTTATCAATGCATTAATGGAATAATTGGCATGGTAAACATCACCTTCTAAAGAAGAAGGCCCCATATCAATATGGGTCACTTCATAATCCGCCTACGTTATTTCATTCTCATTTAGATCCTTTGTAGGGTCAACAATTTCTAACAATTGGTGTCTAGAAGTGGCATCTGTAATAATTCGTGACATTCTTTTTGCCTTCTTAGGTTGTGAGAAACTCTATAGCAATGCAATAATTGTATACTTTAGTTGTTATTGAGGGAAAAAAAAATCTTTCTTTTCAACTACCTTTTTCAACCATGCCAGAGAAGTAACCACAAGTCTTGTGTCTATGTTCTCAGCATTCACATTCTCTACTCTCTCCACCGACTGAATGGCAACAGAAGAATCCCTTGGAGGGGATGGAGGAATTTCAAAGAACATGGGGAAAGGGGAATCTTCAATTATCTATTGGAAAATACCAGCGGAATCAGTAAATGCTTACTTCTCTTGGCCAACTTTCTTTTTAGGAGTAGAGGGTGGTGTACTATCTTGCTCATAAACTATTTTCAGCTTTGCCCTGACATCTTCCGGTCTATCACCATCTCCTCCTGACTACGAACTGGTGTTTGACAATCTTATGGCTTGTTTTCCAGCTATCACACTTGCACCAGAGGCTTGTACAATCCCTTGTTCTTTTCTTTGTGAAGATCTTGGCTCCTGAGGGGAACCTTCATTTTAGTGCCATTTTCCCTTTAACCAATCAAAAGTCCTTAAAATAGGAGTAGATCGGGCCATTAAATTTGTAACCTCATTTTTTGACCAGATAATTCCATAGGAGGGTTTAGCCACAAACTCCTGATATTCCAGGTCAATAATCATTGAATCTTCCCGTACATCCTCTAGAATATTAAAAGAGATACCAAAAGTCTATATTTGTTTCAAATTTAACCTCATAAAGCCTCTCTTATACACTTCATTTTCATCCAAGAAATCCTCCCAAAAATCTTCAATATCTGGCCTGTGTTCATAACCATTGGATCCATACAAATTCTATTTCACATACCCCTTACTATCAAAGCGAGTCCTTACAGGAAGTGATTGAAATCCAAACTCATTCAGGGTTTTCTCTACGCCTCTAGTGTTACCATTAATTTTGCAAGAGAATGAAAGAATAGACAGAGGAAACACATTACCCCTTTTTCCCATATTAGAGTATTTGACATTTATGATGGCCATTTGCTGACAAACTTCCAAAAAAATTGAATAATCATCTGGGAAATGAGGCAGCTTTAATGGAGCTTTCTTGAAACCCCCAATTTTGAGGTAAGAAAATCTATCAAATTGAATGAAAAAGATTTTGAATTTTTCCACCAAGGTAGCTGCTTAAGAAGAAATTCATAGCTCGGGGTTACCGTCAATCTTCTTCATAATTTTCATTATAAACATGTCATTGACATGACAATAATTGCCCATTCCAATTTTCTTAGTAAACTATGGGAAAATTTTGTACACAGGCATATCTGGGGTTTGAAACCCTTGCCATTCCAACCCATCCCAGACAACCTCTTGGCTAGCTAAAATATAGACCAAATATGAGCACATAAGAAATGCAATAGTTTGTTGGAAATTGACTAATTGCTCGTTCAAATGATAACAGATAATTTCAGCCCAGTCAATGAATTTACATTCACTATAAATTAGCAGAATAAAGTGGCACATCCAAAACTCAAATGAATCTGAGCATGCACTCCCAACTACATAGTGCAATAAAGTAATTGTCTCTAAAATATCATCTTTAAAATGCACCATTTTCAGTTTAGAAGGTAATTGAGACTTACCTTTCCTTTCAGACTTCAACTAGTTCTTGGCAATGGAGTTCCTGCACCAATCTTCATTCTTCTTGAAAAAATCATCACCCACAACCATAGACATTTCCTCCATAGCTTCTCTTTCTAGAATGCTCAACGCACAAGAGACGACCTCAAGAGTGATTTTTGTAACAACGGACCCTTCAATTGCTCTTATTTCCTAGGTTTCAGGGATGTAGCCTCTCACGCATGCAATCACCAACTGAACATTTTGTATAGCTTCAGGAAAGCCTCCAAAACAAGCCAACCCGCTTTATAAAATTCGTTCCCTTAGAGGCGTTCTATCATTTTGCTCCAAATGTTACAAAAATTCTTCAAAATCAAGATGTCCCGCCTTAGTGTCCCTCACACCAGACCGGTGGCTCTGAAATACACTCTACATGAATGCCAATCCGTGGGAAAATAATGCTTGTACCTTAGGACGCAGTAGCAGATAATATGAACAAAGGAGGAATGATAGTGAAAATTTCAACACTCAAACTTGTGTCGTTGTTTGATATTACGTGCATTAAGTGAAGCATTCAATTGCATTCCTTGAAAGGATGGCTCTTTAATCCTACATGCCTTTTAAAAATATTGAAAAGACAAACCAAAGTTAGTCCATACATAATATTTAATGAGGTGGCGGTGCCCTTTGAAAACCAAAAGGAATCAACATTGTCGTGTGGTCGAGAAAATGTGGAACCTTACAACCTATAACGAGAGTTTTGAAGTTTTAAAAACCCTCGACTCAACGATTCCTAAGACAACTTAACAAAGCCTTGGGACTTGAAAAACACACTAGAGTCGGGTAATCGGGAAGTTATGAAAGTTTGAAACTCCACGAAAAAGTTCCAAAAGTTGGGAGGCTAGCGACTATGGTTAGGAAAAGCCAATAATTCGCGAAATTGAGCAACTACTAAGGGGACAAACAACAAAGCGCACAAAATTAATGAGGCTAAGACTTGAAAATGCTTAAATGAGGAAGGTTTAAAATTGTTGATATAAGTTACAAATACTATGGATAACATTGGCTCCGAATGGGGACAAGGACTAACAGGACGCATAGAATCCAGAGCGACCATGGCATATAGCCTTATTCATAGGGAATGGAGTAAAAAAAAATAGACCAAACCAAAATGGAAGAAAAAGACTGTACACAAGGACAAACTCGAGAAGAACTTAATTAAACAGTTTTCAATCTTGCCCATTGTAGGAAAGAGGTAGAGAAATACCGTCCGAATAGGCCAGAAGAAAAGTATTGTCTCCAACAATTTGTCTAATTTGAAAAGGTCCTTTCCATAGAGAGTCAAACTTTTTATGTGTTCCTTTTGGCTCTCTCCTTCTATCCCAAAGAAGAACATAATCACCCACTGCAAAACTTCTTTGCCTAGCCCTTTTATCAAAAACTTTCTTTACCATCTGTTGATGATTTGCAATCTTATCCAACACTATATCTCTTTATTCTTCCAGCCTATTTAGATACATAATCCACTTTTCAATTGCAGACTAAAATTGCTCATCTTCTATAGCCTTTTGTAGGTTAAGTGTTGAGAGCTCCAGAGGTGTTGGTAAGATGTTTTCTATACCATACACAAGTTGAAAAGGAGACACACCAATGGATCTCTTATATGTTACCCTGTCAGCTCATAATACATCATATAAATTTTTATGCCATCCCCTTTGATTCTCATCCACCAACTTCTTGATGATGAAAATCATTTTTTTATTGCTAGACTCAACCTATCCATTGCCTTGCGGATAATAATTATATGAGTGTGCAAGA
>CM021108.1:320103302-320190286 GCA_007115665.2 Sequoiadendron giganteum
CCTTATCTCTCCATTTTTCTTCCTAATAGGAACTATATTGGCTACCCATATAGAATGATGGATCGGGTAGATGATCTTTGCCTTCAACATTTTATTTATCTCATTAAAAATAGCTTCTACTACTTTAGGGTTATAAAACCCCTGTTTTTGTGTGTAGGGTGTAGCACCAGGTTTTAATGGGATTTTATGTTGGAATTCTCCATTTCTAAACTTTTTCAAATCAACATAACACCATGCAAAAACATCTTTGTAATGTGTCAATAAAGAGATTAATCTTTCTCTCTCCTTTGGGGAACAACACTTTCCAATACAAACAACCTTAGGATCATCCTTTGTGCCAATATTCACCTTATCACACTCTACAAATGATTCAACAAAAAATTTACTCTTCTGCTCCAAATATTGATCATGTTTGTTGAATAGATTTTCAAGAGAAACTAAACCCTTAGGAATTTTATTGCCCTTTAACTGAATGATCTCTACTTCCTTTCCATTAGGAGTAGTAAGATCACCCTCTAAAATATCATTACTTTTATCATTACTACCTTCAAAATAAATGTGAGCAAAAGCCTTAGCCTTTTCTAAAAACCTAATAATCTGTTGATCGTCATTAAACACTTGCCAGTGACTTACATTATCAAGAATGCTAGGTCGATACACAATCTCAGTTCGGTAAGAATTATCTTTAAAGTTAGGATGTGGTAAAAGTAGTGATGCTGAGACAGCTAGGGAGTTGGCTCTAGTATTTTGATCTCTCGGGACTGACTCTATAGAAAAGGCATCAAAATCTTCTATACAATCCCAAACCCTTTTTCTATAATGTTTAAGTCGACCATTTTTCACAGTGTAAATCTTCCTAACCTACTTCACCACTAATTCAACATCCCCCATAGCTATCAATTTCTTAATACCTTTCTCTTTAGCAACACTTAGGACAAGCAATAGGGCTTCATACTCAACTGTGTTATTGGTATTAGCAAATTCCAGTTTGAAGGAAAAATGAAACTTATAACCATTTGGTGAAATTAAAACTACCCCTACACCTTACCCAACATTAGCACAACTTCCATCAAATTCAAGTGTCCACAACTCACTAATTATATTTGGATTGATAAGGTTTGAATTTCCTTCTTTATCAGAGGTGCACATGTAAGTGCCTGACCCTATTTCAACAAACAAGATATCTGCTCTTGGATCACCAGACTTTAGAATAGTGAACTTGGCCTTGGGTTCAGGGTTTAGACGTACTTTCTTCCCATCCAATGGTATCAAGGCATGAGACCAATCCATTTGTATTTCCCCACCCAAATCTTTACAAAAGCTTCTACTCAAAAGCATCCCATAACTAGTTGGGATATCAACGAGTATAGTTAATTTCAATCTTTTCTTGGGGAAAGCAACTAAGGCTACTTGAGCATCTTTGATTTGGCCTATAATAGGGATAGGAGAGCCATCCATACAGTAACATTTTGCCTGGGAAGATGTAAAAGATAAACCTAAGGCATTGGCTATTTGGGCAGGCATCATATTTTCTGAGGCTCCAGAATCAATAATACAATTGCTCAACCTAAAACCAACAATGCATAGTGACACATAGAAAGGTTTTGGTTTTGCAAAAGGATTTGGTTGGACTGAAATTTTATCAACAAAATTAGTGTAAAATTGGTTTTCCACAGGGACTTCATGCTCCGGGAACACCTGAACATTGCATTGAGAGGGTAAACACTCTTGTTTAATGTATTTGACTAGTCTATCTAACTCTGCGAGATTAAGTCTTAAATATTCAACTTGTGAATCTGAACTTTTGTATTTTTGCATGACTAAACTATTATCAAATGAACTAGTGGCAGAAGAATCAAAAGAGTGTGTAGGGGTTACCTCAGTAGTTGTATTTTTGGACACATTCTGATCTGATTTCTTTTATTTTGTCAGTATGAATTGAGGAGTTGATGATGAACCAAATGTTTCCCCTTTTTCACATTGTGCCCTTGTAAAGATGACACAATTTGGATCGTCCACTCTTATATATACATCTTCTTTGGTCTCAAAATCTGGTACAAATTCAAAGAAATTCATGCCAAAATCTTGAGATGGACCAGGCTCTTCCACATATGGCTCTTGTGCACCTTCATTGGTTGACATCATTTGCATGAATCAGACCATTTCAAGACAACTAGCCCCATCATGATCTGAAGTCAAGTGAAAATTACAATGGTTACTTTTTCTTGAAGAAGGGGTAGCTTTAATTGCCAACCTTTGAGCCAGGGCACCCAAAGATAGTGTCTTATTGGAAGCCCCTTGATAGTTATAATCTCTCCTAGGGACATCTTGATAAGGTGTCTATGAAGGACCCTTTAGCATCTTCCTCTTAAGAGTAATTATATCATTAGCCAATCTTTGTATAACTAGATCGATGAAATTCGTTGGTAAAGGTTTACCAGTCTGCAATTCTTTCTTCCATTTTCCTGCAACAATCAAATCATCTTCTATGGATATAGCTAACTCCTAGGTGACCTCCACATTAGCAACTCCTACTCTTTTAATAGTAAAGCTTACATCTGGTGGTAGGGTGTTGATAAACATTTCCTTCAATAATTCATTCCCTGGCCTCATGTTTGCACAAATCCTATTGAACAATTTGTTGAACCTGGCTACAAACTCTCTGATTGGTTCATGAATTTCCTTCTTCATAGATCCCAACTAGGAAACTAGAACTTGATCATTTTTTGCAATCTTAAATCTACTTTCAAATCTTGTTCTAAAGGTAGCCCAATTATTAATAGTACCATTCGGAAGGGAATAAAACCAATAAATGACAACACCCGTTAGAGATTCTATAAAAAGTCTCATGGAAACATCTTCATGTTACAGGGCTAGGATAGAGGAAGCAACGAAGAAAGATTGCATGTGTTCATCAGGAGAAACCTTCTCATATCCACATAATTTTGGTATAATTTTCCCTACACCCTTCGACAAATCATGCAATTGAGCTCTAACTCCAAAGGTGAGGGGACCTATTACAGCTCCTTAAGGGATAGGTTGAGGTCGAGCCATCACAATAGGGTTATAGAGAGGAAAAATTATTTGCAAAGGAAGAATTGTCATGTAAGAGAAGAGCTTGACAAGATGTATTAGAAAATCCATGGGAACTAACTCTAGGTGTGGGAGAGGGTGCCCTACTGGTAGATTTAATCTTTCAATTAGGTGGAAAAGATGAGAAACCTATTGCTTCTAGTAACTCAAAATCTTTATCAACAATCCCTTTTTTTCTATCTCCCCTTGTATATCTTTTAGACATCAGAGTTGAACAAACATAAATAAATTATAGAGTTGCCAATTCCCACTTGCTAATGGTTTCGTGGAAGATTTTGTCTATTGTTCAACTAATTCCTAGGTTGATTATTTGGAACTGGCACTGCAGGAACTCTAACCCCTTTGGCCATAGGTGCAATATTTTCTACAAAGATAGTTTCTTGAGCATTCTTAAATGCAGAGTATTCTCTCTTATAATCTCACCAAGTTCTACTTCTTCTTCTAACACTTCATTAACTTGATGATACTGAAGGTTGTTTCTTCCTTGCTACCAAGCAAGTAGTCGAAGACCAATAACTATATCTTCTTGATCTCCAATCAACCAGTCTACGTTGGGTTGTAGAACAGGAGCATTACGCCTCTAAAGAACCATAACTAACAACTATAAAGCAACTCATAATACAAATTTTTTTGTTAGTTCTCCCTAGTAGAGTTGCCAAAAAATTGGTGGTTAACAGTTTTTTCACCTAACTCTATATTCTTTCGCCCATGAAAGTGACAACTGTAACAACAAATGAATCAATAATAATGGTATTTTATACTGATTCTCTGCTTATTTTAAAAGGTGGTAGCTACTTTCATTTGATGTTCAACGAATGAAAGAGAAACTTAAAACTAAGGTTGCTTTTAACCAGAAAGCAAGTGAAAGGAAATGCTTTTAACTTGAAAGATCTGAAAGGAAAACTCACAACTTCAAATGATGAAAATTTAACTAAAAAAACTATGGAAACAACATTAAAACATATCATACAACCATCACCATAAAATATTTATTCAAAGATAAACATCGCACAACAATGAAACCAACCACACATCTGTTACCCCAATAATAGATAATCCAACAGAAAATTACTCAACATAAGTAGAATAAATTCATACAACATAACACAAAGATCATGCCTGTAAAAATTTCACCATAGTCTTTTCCATATATTGAAATAATAGAAAAATAGTAAACTAAAGATAGTAGAGTTTTTCTAATGAGTAAAACAAAGTTCACTCAAAAGATCCTATAGACAAACATCATCCACATATTTAAAGATTACAAATTGTCTAGAAAATGGTTTCTTGAAGACAAATGTTTCAAAAATTTTAAAATAAAAGTCTTTAAAAAGTATCAAGAGCCTAATTAAAGAAAATAACATAATTAAAGCTAATCAGTATTTTCAGCATTGGTTCTTTCACCTTCTGCAACTGCTCCCACCTTCTTCTTTTGTAATGCCTCCTGGATCTTTACCCTCTTCCTATATTCATGGTACTTTGTGAAAATTGAAGTGATGCTCTTACTCCTTGGGTTTGTGGTAATCTACAACCTGGTTCTCCATTTAGACAATGCACAATTAGACTTAGAAATTGTTTCATAGATATCATCATTTTCAGACTTGAATGCCTTCAGGTAAGTCTACATAGTGCTCAATTTTTTGAATGAGTCAACAGTGGAGGTTTTGAGGTCACCTAATTCCCTGTAATACACTTCCTTATACTATTTTGTTATATCGGTGAGGTCCAAGATTTTTTCATCAAATTCATCAATGAGGTCAACTTTGAGAGCATTGAAATTTTCCTTTATTTTTACCATTATCTTGAGATATTTTTCTAATACCTCGTTGATTTCTTTTATATAGTCCTCATATATTGACAACTTCCACTCCAGAGAATCAAGCCTATTAGAATCAATTTCTTTAGAATCATCAACTATCTTCTCCCCAATCAACACAATATGCTCCATGGAAGCCAACTCAAGAATTTCTTTTGAAAGCACGAAAGTGCTACTATGCTCTCTTATAATCTATTGCAGTTCAATTACCAATTATTTTCTTTTACCAGACAACTCAATATAAATTTGTAGAAATTTAGAAATAAAGAAAAGGCCATCATGATACAGTCCCTCAATCCATTCATTAGCAATTTTAGCATACCCCAAATTCTTTCTAACCTTTTGCACGATATCGACATCAATACCCTGGACACATGTAGTGGAGGCCTCTTGAGAAGTTGGGTTCAGGAATGATGAAATAAAAAAATTCAAAGAAAGAATATTGGACTGCAACTGAAGATTCTCTTTTCTCTACTCCTTAGCCCTTTTTATCAATGCATTAATGGAATAATTGGCATGGTAAACATCACTTTCTAAAGAAGAAGGCCCCATATCAATATGGGCCACTTTATAATCTGCCTCCATTATTTAATTCTCATTTAAATCCTTTTTAGGGTAACCAATTTCTAATGGTTGGTGTCCAGAAGTGGCATTTGTAATCATTCATGACATTATTTTTGCCTTCTTAGACTGTGAGGAACTTTGCAACAATGTAGCAACTATATCCACTTCAGCTATCATTGAGGGAACATTTTTTCTTTTCTTTTCAACTGCCTTTTTCAACCATGCCAAAGAAGTAACTAGAAGTCCTATGTCTCTTTTCTCAGCATTCACATTCTCTACTCTCCCCACCTACTGAATGGCAATAGAAGAATCCCTTGGAGGGGATGGAGGAATTTCAAAGAACATGGGGAAAGGGGAATCTTCAATTATCTATTGGAAAATACCAGCGAAATCAGTAGATGCTTGCTTCTCTTGGCCAACTTTCTTTTTAGTAGTAGAGGGTGGTGTACTATATTGCTCACAAACCATTTTCAACTTCTCCCTGACATCTTCTGGTCTATCACCATCTCCTCCTGATTGTGAGTTGGTGTTTGACAATCTTATGGCTTGTTTTCCAGCTATCACATTTGCACCAGAGGCTTGTACAACCCCTTGTTCTTTTCTTTGTGAAGATCTTGGCTCCTAAGGGGAAATTTCATTTTTGGTGCCATTTTCCCTTTAACCAATAAGAAGTCCTTAAAATAGGAGCAGACCAGACCATTAAATCTGTAACCTCATTTTTTGACCAGACAATTCCATAGGATGGTTTAGCCACAGACTCCTAATATTCCAAGTCAATAATCACTGAATCTTCCCGTACATCCTTCAAAATATTAAAAGAGATACCAAAATTTTGTATTTGTTTCAAATTTAACCCCATAAAGCCTCTCCTATACACTTCATTTTCATCCAAACAATCCTCCCAAAAATATTCAATATCTAGCATGTGTTCATAACCACTGGCTCCATACAAATTATGTTTCACATACCCCTTACTATCAAAGTGAGTCCTTACAAGAAGTGATTGAAATCCAAACTTATTCAGGGTTTTCTCCATGCCTCTAGCATTACCATTACTTTTGCAAGAGAGCGAAGACATAGACAGAGGAAACACATAACCCCTTTTTCCCATATTAGAGTATTTGACATTTATCACGGCCATTTGCCGACAAACTTCCAAAAAAAAAAAAAATCACCTGGGTAATGAGGCAACTTTAATGGAGCTTTCTCGAAACCCCCAATTCTAAGGTAAGAAAATCTGTCAAATTGAATGAAAAAGCTTCCGAATTTGACCACTAGGGCAATTTCTTTAGACGAAATTCGTAGCTCGGGGTTACCATCAATCTTCTTCATAATTTTCATTAAAAATGCATCATTGACGCGACAATAATTGCCCATTCCAATTTTCTTAGTAAACTGTGGGAAAATTTTGTACACAGGCATATCTGGCATTTGAAACCCTTGCGGTTCCAACCCATCCCAAAAAACCTCTTGGCTAGCTAAAATATAGACCAAATATGAGCACATATGAAATGCAACAGTTTATTGGAAATTGACCAATTGTTGTTCAAATGATAACAAATAATTTCAGCCCAGTCAATGATTTTACTTTCACTACAAATTAGTAGAATAAAGTGACACATCCAAAACTCAAATGAATTTGAGCATGAACTCCCAACTACACGGTGCAATAAAGTAATTGCCTCTGAAATGTCATCTTTAAAATGCATCCTTTTTCAGTTTATAAGGTAACTGAGACTTACCTTTCCTTTCAAACTTCAACCATTTCTTGGCAATGGAGTTCTTGCACCAATCTTCATTCTTATTGAAAAACTAATCACCCACAACCATAGAAATTTACTCCACAACTCCTCTTTCCAGAATGCTCAACGCATGAGAGATGACCTTAGGAGTGATTTTCAAAACAATGGACCCGTCGGTTGCTCTTATTTCCTAGGTGTCAGGGATGTAATCTCTCACACATGTAATCACCAACTCAACATTTTATATAGGTTTAGGAAAGCCTCCAACACGAGTCAACCCGCTTTGTAAAATTCATTCCCCCAAATGCGTTCTATCGTTTTGCTCCAAACGCTGCAAAAACTCTTCAAAATCAAGATGTCTTGCCTCAGTGTCCCTCACACCAAACCAATGGATTAAATTACACTTTGTATGAGCGCCAATCCACGGGAAAATAATGCTTGTACCTCAGGATGTAGTAGCAAATAATATGAACAAAGGAGGAATGACTTAGTGAAAATTTCACCACCCAAACTTGTGTTGTTGTTTGATAGTATGTGCATTAAATGAAGCATTCAATTGAATTCCTCGAAAGGATGACTCTTTAAACCTGCATGCGTTTTAAAAATCTTGAAAAGACAAACCAAAGTTAGTCCGTACATAATATTTAATGAGGTGGCGACGCCCTTTGAAAACTAAAAGGAATCAACATTGTCGTGTGGTTGGGAAAATGTGGAACCTTACAACCTATATTGGGAGTTTTGAAGTTTTAAAAAACCTCGAATCAACAATTCCTTAAACAACTTAACAAAGACTTAAAGAATTGAAAAACACACTGGAGTCGGGTAATCAGGAAGTTATGAAAGTTTGAAACTCTGTGAAAAATTTCCCAAAGTTGGGAGGCCAACAAATATGGTTAGGAAAAGACCACAACCCGTGACATTGAGCAACTACTAAGGGGACAAACAACAAAGTGCACAAAATTCATGAGGTTAAGACCCAAAAATGCTTAAATGAGGAAGGTTTAAAATTGTTGATATAAGTTAAAAATAATATGGATACCATTACATTAATCTCATATCATATTACGGTTACTATATCATTCACTTATCTATATTGAGGTTAGGGCCTTATTTGCATAATATATTTGACACCCACCTACCCCCTAAATTTATCTTACTATTTTTTTAATCATGGATTCTCATATTCCATTGTCTTTAATCTTTATGCATACTTCTCTTGTGAATTTTGATATGTTGATATAATTTGTGATGTTTGATACTATTATCCTTGATGGGTTCACAATTTTTTCATAAGAATGAGATCATATTATCTATGGAGGCACTATTTCATCATGTGTGCACTTTTTCCTCCTTTATTGACCTGGTACTATTTTTCCTTCCCTCTTGGATACTCTCACTTTACTCACCCATGAGCCTCATAATGTTTGTGTTTATTTTTATTGATATTGTTAGTAACATCCTTGAGCATATTAATGATATGTTATGTTTAAACATTTTCCTAACATATGGTTCTACTGGTGGTATATTTTTTATGATGGATACTCAATGCACCCTCACTTCTTAGTGACTCGCATACACATAATCATTTATATTCAATGAGTTCATAAATCCCTTAGTTGCACATGGTATTGTTATTATGTGATCTAGCATTCTTTCTATGTTTCATGATCATATCATGCATATATGACTTATACATCTTATGCCATACCTTTCATGATAGGCCTAATCATAACATCCCCACTTCTCATGCTTTGATTACACCATAGAGATCTTACATGATTAGAGATACACATAATGATATGCTCAAATTATGTGATATGTTGGATCAATTCAACAATACTCCTACCAAGATATCTCTTTCATACTTAATGCTTTCATCTAAAATATATAAAGATATTTTATTTAACTAGATCTAATTAAGATAATCATTCATTTTATGTTGTAGACACTGAAAAATGTCTTGAGCTTGCAAGCAACATTTTATCACTAATTGGCCTTCATCCTTGCATAATTAAATAATTTTAATTATTTAATTATCTTCTAATGTTATTTTCCTCTATGAACTAAATAATTCTCAATTATTTAATTAATTCACTTTACCTTATTCTTCTTTTGATTAATTTAGATAAGTATCAATTTTATTTAATTACATCACTAACAACCCCTTGTCTCCTCATAGTTAAATATATTTTTTTAATTATTCAATTATTCATTAGCCTCTTCTCTCCATAATTAAATAAATTTTATTTATTTAATTATTTATCCTATTCTTATCTCCCATAATGAAATAATTATTTTCAATTATTTAATTATTTATCATTTTCCCCTTTCTCTCATTAAATAATCATTTTTAATTATTTAATATTTAACACTCCACCTTTCTTCTATAATTAAATCATTATTTTTAATTATTTAATTAATTATTTTCCCTTGTTTAAATTAAATAATTATCATTATTTAATTTGAATTTATTCTTAGCTAAGCCCTAAATCTCAACCACTTTCTTGAGTTTTGGTTCATTCATCCCTATCCTTGTCTCAATCAACCTTATACATTGATCATGATACATCATCATCTAATCCTAGCCCTTCATTTGAATTGGAATTTCTATAAAATAAAATCATCATCTTCATTTCAAGGCTAACCACAATCTTTGAGGTTTTGCTATCAAGAGATCAAGCTATCAATTATCAACATCAAGCTCATTGAGTATATTGTATACTACATGTCTAAGAACAAATAAAGAAAAATAGAGAAGAGTAATGGAGGTGATTCAATTATGGAATAGGAATTAAAGTTTTATTTACTTTATTATTGTGATTTCTATGTTCATTTGTACTTCATTGTTGGATTAGGGTCTTTATTGCTTGAATTAGATAGTTTTGTGGTTGCTATTATTGATTCATATATTCCCCAAATTTGAAACCCTATCTACATATGTTACTCCCACTATGGTCATTACTACTCTAAAATTGATCCATCAAGATAAAATATAATATTTTTGTATCTCATGGGTTACCTCCTTCCATATCAATTAATAATATTGACTAGTATACATATTAATTAACTATAAGGATTAGATCAAAAACATCATTAATTGATATGGAAGGAATTTCTTAGATGGCATTAATGCCAAATATACAAATTACCAAAATCTAAGATAACAATAGAAGGGTTTGATAATGTGGTCCAAGAATCTATTGTTGTTGTTACTTTAGGATGTATTACACCTGATATCATGTTACATATGATGTGTTGTTCCTTAGTGTATGACATCTTATTAGATCGTCATTACATATAAACTATGGATGCCTTCCCTCTATAGTTCATATAAATTTGAAGTTTATTCAAAATAATAGGTGTATTATAACAACTAATAACAATCCCTAACATTTTTATTGGTGGAGAAAAATTTGAATATCTCCTAATAAATAATTTATACATGTGGTACCATCAATAGATCCACCTTCTTCACCCATGTCTCATGTTGATCATGTGATTGATGAGGGAAATATACACTTTACACCATTGTATGTCAAGAAACACACAATGAATGATAAAGAGTATAACAAATGGCCTCTTTGTTATGCAGGGTTGACCATTATTGGCTCTTTAGGATGATACTATTCTAACTGAATGTATTCTTACTTATCAATCCAAGGCTAGTCATCACTTTAATAGTGGTTTATCTCCATCCAAATTAGCTAACCAATATAGTAAAGAATTTATAATTTTACAAAAAAATGGATAAAATAAAAAATCTTTAGTTCAAGGCAGTAAGGCATATTACAACCCATTCAACTATCATACAAACATGACACTCTTAGTAAAGGTTGTAGACCTCCAAATTTGACCACTCCCATATGGTCAAAATCCTATCATTTATTCGTCTCATTTGTTTATATTATTTAAATGACATATTTAATTAATATTATCCCGTTCTCTAAGGTTTCTAAAAGTATTTAATTAAATACTTTATCCTTTACCATTTCCTCTCTAAATTAAATAAATGTATCAATTTATTTAATATAGTCAATTATCCTCTTCAATTTTAAATTCATTCTTTTTCTCTCCTTGTCCCATCCTGCATAACCTTTTCACTAATATGGATTAATCTAATTAATCCTTGACTAAGATGTGCATATACTTAATCAAGATTAATCTCACATCCTCCATATTTAGCCACTTGCCTCTAATCCTCATTAATTTTCCTAATCACTTGTTTGCACAACCTTAATACTAATCACTTACCTTTTCTGGCATGTCCTTAAGTCAACCTTTCATGGTACTTACCTTATCAGGTATTGACCTCTTCCCCATGTGAATTAAAAATTCACACTTATTCCCCCCATGCAATTCTCTTCCCCATGACCTCTCATGGGTCACATCAGGCACATGGGATAAGGACCTCCTTTAGGAGGACCTTGTCTTATCCATTGGGTTCTTCCAAACATGTGAATTAAAAATTCACATTTATTTCTCCAACACCCTCTCCAATCCCCATGGTGACAAGAGAGGACTTTCTAAAAGTCCTTACTTGTCACTATCAGCCCCATATGGGGACAAGGAATTCCTTTTTGAGGAAATCCTTTCCAATCCCAAGGTACTTTCAAGTACCTCCAGAGCAACTGGGTGGGGAAACAATAGTTGGGTGGGGTAGAAATGGGGGCATCTCAGACATCAGCATCCATGCCATCATCCACACCTGATTCCACCATTACTAAGGTCCAGATCATTGACAAGGGGTGTGGTGAGTACGAAATGTGTACAACATTGAACGTGGCAACCATGCCACCCTCACCACATACATATGGTCAACTATCTCAGTTTTTTCCAAAAGATGAAGAGAAGACAATCACCCTCAATGCTCCAAATGCGGGGTCTAGCACTTTCCGCTCTCCTAGATTATGATAAGATACACCCGATGATGACATCAGCCAGTGGGTGTACAGTGAGGAACCTAAACCATCTCCCCCCTTAAAAAATACTTCCAAGAGGCCTATCCTTGGCCCTCTAAGTTTGCAGATAAAACATAACTATTGGGGGGAGGCCTTGGTGTAGAAGAGCAAGGTAGATGACAACCGATAGAAGCTTCTATGCGTCCGAAGAAGATGGGTTTGGGCTATGATACTAAACAAAAGGGTCCTATGGCATCATCTAGTGCCTCTAACAATGTTAGTGTGGACAACGGTTCCCTCAAGGACATACTAGAGGAGGAGTCCATCATACACGCATACGATGATGTCGATCACATCAACCTCCCTTTCATGTTCGAATAACTATCTGTTTTCATGATCACCGTATCCATCAAACACCCTGAGCTTATAGACTATGACCTACAAGGTAGTGCACCTCTCAACACCTTTCCCTCAGTAGACCAATATGTACATCTCATGGGATTGGGGGAAGATGAACGCCTCAATTGCAAAAATAAAAAGAAACAAAATCAAAAGGGTGTATCTAGTAGTGAAAACCTTGATGAGGTGCTAGAATATGGGGACATTCATCTTCCCTTTGTAGGGACTCAACTATTCGGTCGATCATCCATCTTAATCAAAGAAACACAAGCAATAAACTTGGGAACTGAGGAGAATCCCAAGATCACCTATGTGGCTAAGGCACTATCAGAAGAAGAAAACTCTACCATCACCAAGCTCCTCAAAGAGGGAATCATCAACTTCGCTTGGACATATTCAGACATGCCTGGACTTGATCCTGCTTTGGTGGTACATCACCTAGATGTCCATCTCGATGCAAGACCTATCAAGCAGAAACTTCGCAAAATGCACCCTCAAGTGGCTCTACTGGTTAAGAAAGAATTGGAAACGTTGTTGGAGGCAGGATTTATTTGACCAATTGACTACTCCGACTGGATCTCTAATATAGTCCTAGTTGCTAAACCCAATGGAGATATCATAATCTGTACGAATTTTTGAGACCTTAACAAAGCTTGTCCCAAGGATGACTTCCCTTTGCCAAATATTGATATGTTGGTCGATCTCACCGCAGGACATGAAATGTTATCCCTCATAGATGGTTTCTCTAGCTACAACCAGATTAAGGCTACCCCCGAGGATCAACACAAGACTACCTTTACTACACCTTGGGGTAGATTTTGTTATAATGTCATGCCTTTTGGCCTCAAGATTGCGGGGGCAACATATCAGCGTGCTATGACAATCATCTTCCATGACCTCATCCACATAATAATGGAATATTACATTGATGACCTATTAGGAAAATCAAGAATGAGGGAAGAACACCCTGAAATTCTTAGAAAGATCTTTGAACATTTGGAACAGTACAAAATATGCTTCAATCCGAAGAAATGTGTCTTCGGTGTCACATCCAAAAAACTCTTGGGGTTCATTGTCTTCCGCAGAGGAATAGAGGTCGATCTTGCTAAGGTCAAGGAAATCATGTAAATGCCTCCACCTCACAATCTGAAACAACTAAGAAGCCTACAAGGTAAGCTCCAATCCATCCGAAGGTTCATTGCTCAACTAGCCGACAAGTGTTAGTCATTCACACATCTCCTTAAGAAAGATACCGCATTTAAGTGGAACTAACAATGTCAACTCGACTTTGATCAGATCAAGAAATATTTGGCTCACCCTCCTATTCTTATGCCACCTATTCCAGGAAAAAATCTCCTACTTTATATTTCAGCTACTTCTGAGGCATTGGGGGCATTGTTAGCACAACACGATGAGTCATCCAAGGAAAGAGAAATTTACTACATCAGTCGGACCTTAGTAGGCTATGAATTGAATTATTCCCCAATGGAGAAGGCTTTCTTAGTTGTATTCTTCAGCTTGTAGAAACTCCAACACTACATGCTTAGCCATCCGGTCAAGCTAATATCTAAGGTTGATTTGCTTAAATATTTGCTATCTAGAACAACACTGACTGGACGCATGGCTAAATGGGTCATGTTGCTAAGTGAATTTGACATAGAGTATGTGGATCGTAAAGCAATGAAAGGATAAGTAATTGCAGATCAACTAGCAGATGCTCCACCAATAGATGCTCATCCTTTAGAAATAGAGTTTCTTGATGAAGGGGTCTTTGCAGTTTCAGAAACCACCACATGGACACTATACTTTGATGGATCACACACAAACAATGGATCAGGAGTGGGAGTGTTGCTTGTCACCCCCCAAGGTGACTACATACAGAAGTCATTCAGATTAGCCTTTGCTTGTACCAACAATATTGTTGAATATGAAGCTCTTCTTACAGGCCTTAAGATTGCAGTCCAATGGCGTATCTCTCACCTGCACGTCTTTGGTGACTCCCAACTTGTTATGAAGTAGGTCAATGATGAGTTTCTAACAAAATATGATAAGTTGTTACCATACAAACGTATGGTAGATGACTTCAAAAATTACTTCGCTTCCATCCAACTTGATTAAATACCTAGAGTACAGAATAAAGCAGTTGATGCCATCGCCACCATTGGTTCCCTCCTTGACATGCCCAGAGATCGTACTGAATGTGAGTTCCTCATGGAGCAATTGTTAATCCTTGCATATGACATCCTTGAGAGTGAAATGGTATGCGACATTATAGGTCTCGAATCCCTCTAGTACCAAGACATCTACAGTTATCTCCATGACAATACTTTACCCTTTGACCTCACACACAACCAACGAAAATCCTTTATCCAACGCACATCCCATTACACCATCATAGGTGATATGCTTTATTGACGTGGGTATGATGGAACCCTCCTCCAGTGTTTAAATGAGACCGAAGCCCACACCGCACTGGCAGAAGTACATAGTGGTATTTATGGGGCCCATTCTAATGGTATGGCCCTGGCCAAGAGGATTCTCAGAGTGGGATATTACTGGCCTACTATGGAACATGATTCTTGTGAGTTTGTAAAGAGGTTCCTTCCCTATCAACAACATGCAGATCTGATTCATGCTCCTACACAAGAGTTACAACTCATCACAACACCATGGCCATTTTCACAATGGGGTTTCGATTTGATCAATGAGATTTACCCTCCATCGTCTAACGACCATACTTTCATCATCACCACCACTGAATACTTTACTAAGTGGGTGGAATCCATTCCACTCACCCAAATTATTGGTGTTCAGATATCCAAATTCATCCTTTACCATATCCTCTACAGGCATGGAATCCCCTCCACCATTATTACTGATAATGGAAAGCCATTTAAAAATAGGTGCATGAAATTCATCTGTGAGACTTATCATATCCAACATCATTGGTCTACCCCATATTACCCCCAGGGTAATGGTCAAGCAGAAGCAACCAACAAAACCTTGATTAAAATCATTAAAAAGATGGTTAACAACACTGGTTGAGATTGGCATCTCCACCTCCATCCCACCCTTTGGGCCTACCGCACTTCCATCCGCACACCCAGTGGCACCACTCCATATTCACTAGTTTATAGTGTCGAAGCTATCTTGCCAATTGAAGTCAAAATCCCATCACTTCGCATATCTCTGAAGAATCTAATCAGTGATGAAGACACCCGGGTTGCATGACTTGCTCAGTTGGAACTCCTAGATGAAAAATGAATCAAAGCCTATAACCATTTACAAGCCTATCAACATCGCCTGAAGAGAAGCTACAATAAGAAGGTCCACCCCCATCAATTCAATTTTGGTGACTTAGTCCTCAAAGAAAATCAACGAAACCAATAAGATAGGGATAAGAAGGGCAAGTTCGAAGAAAATTGGTTGGGCCCTTACGTCACCACAATAAAATATGGTTTTGGAGCATATAGGTTGTCTACACCTGAAGGAGAGCCCCTGGAAGAACCCATCAATATCATGCAGCTGAAGAAGTTTTATGCTTAGGTTAGCTGGGGTATCCTTCTTGTCAAAATCCAAAAAAATACAATGAAAAAATCCAAAAAATAGTAGAGAGAAATAATTCATCCTATGGTGAAAACCACCCTTGATGGTGCATTGGATATGTATGATTGGTGAAAACCTGGCAATAGGTGCCATTCGTATAGGGCTTAATCATTATCTACCTCACGTCCTAGTTACTTTATCCATCCAAATCAATCCTCATTATCCTGATCATCCTATCAATCCTATCCTTCCATCTGCTTGCATCATCTGGTCGCTTGGTATTTTTTGATTGAGCATTGGAAGAAATTTATCCGCTATCCATCATCCTGAGATTTCATCCTAATCTGAGCTTGTGTCATCTTGTCATTTTGGTTGTCTCCATCTAGGTTCTTTCATCGTGGCGATCTCCATCTAGATCCCATCCTATCTTTGGCGAACTACGTTGCCCTTGCGCTTTCACGTAGGCAAGGCTGATCACTTGATCCTCTCCTAGGGTTGTTTTGTCTTGTTTGTTGTCTTTTCCCATCTTGTCTTTGTCAAACTATGTTGCCCCTGCACTTGCACGTAGGTAAGGCTGATCATTTGATCCGCCCTCGGGGCATTTTGTCCTTCATTAGCTGTCCCCATTGTCCTCTTTTCACCCTTATCCATCATTGGTCTTTCATCCTTGTCGAACTACATTGCCCCTGCGCTTTCACATAGGCAAGGTTGATCATTTGATCCACCCCCGGGGTTCTATCTTTTGTTTGTCTTGTCATCTTCCATCATCTGTATGTGGCCTTGTGTCGAGCTACGTTGCCCCTATGCTTTCATGTAGGCAAGGTTGATCATTTAATCTACCCCTAGGGAATTTTTTCATCCAATCTGCACCATCCATTAAGGTCTCCATTGTCCTCTTTCTGCTTTTATCCATTACCTTATGTCAAACTACAGGGGCTGTGCATTTTCACGTAGGCAAGGCTGATCTTTGATCAACCCTTGAGCCCCTAGGTCTTTAGGGTGTGTCAGTTTTGTGTCCCCTAGGTCCTTAGGATGTGTCTGTTTTGTTGCCTTATCGTCTTATGTCTCGTCATCTTGTTGTGTCATCAAGTATGTCCCTATCCTAGCTGGTGCTTCCAAAATAAAGGCCACTAATATCTTGAGATCTAATTTGTTTCGAGTATCCCGAGTCATGAATCCATATTTGGTCTCAACATGATGTATCCTTCCTAACAGAACTCATCAACCCCATCCATCCTCTTGATCTTATGGCAAAGGATGTTTTGAAATTTATTGCAATCTTTTGATGCTTTTGGCTTCTATTTATCATTTGAGCTCCCTATCATCACTTGTCAAGGCCTCCATGATCTATCCTATTATGGTGTGTTTTGACTGGTTACCATAGGGGCATATCTTGATCTTTGTTTGTTGTTATCTTCTTGGTTGTCCCCTGTAGTACCCACCAAGACCCTTGAGGTCTTGTGTTACACTGGGGCATCCTTTTGTGCTTGTGGTTATCCTAATACCTGGCCCGACCAAAGTCATTGTGACTATGGGGTGTTGGGATAGCCTCCTTATTTGCTGTCTACTTATGCATTGGACACTAATCCGCCTTGATTTCACATACCATGGTACTTGGTGTCTTATGCTATAGCAAAAATCAGTGCTTCGAAAATGGCAAATTGCATTAGGATTGCATTTCATTTTCTCTTCCATTGCATTGCCTCTTTGCTTCCACCATTTTCATTCATTTTGACCATCTCACATCTCCATCCAATCATGATCCATTCAATCCAACACAAATCATCTAATCACATCTCTGGTCTTGTTCCTAGCCTTGCTACAATCCTTGATCGAATCACCATCCTCATCAATCATCATCAGCGGGATGTATCCTTCCCTATCCTTGTGTTGTTCTAGTATGTATGCTTCCCTCATCAACAACACTTTCATCAAGATGTATCCTTCCCTTATCAACAACACTCCATCCACCATCAATCCATCCTAGCTTGTAGCTTGACTGGGGCAACATCATATTTGTCCTGGAATCCATTTGTGCTCTTCTATCCATCACTTTGCATCATCCTTCCCATCTACCCTTACATCCTCTCATCCATTTCGAGAGCACACCCGTGTTCTCTTAAACCCGCATATCCTCTCGAGGGGGCATCCTTAATATCTTCATCTTCACTCCCATCATTTTTCCTCCTAGTCACTCCTTGAATGATTGGGGCATCTTCCTTAATCTAACCATCTTCTTCTAGGTGATATGTTTTAATTTTCTTTGAAATGATGCTACTTCGTAGCACCATCTCAAAGAGGGGCAAAATGTAGACATCTAAATTTGACCACTTATATTTGGCCAAATTTACCCTTTTCGTCTAAATACCCTTTTGTCCACATTAGTTAAATAATGTTACTATTATTTAATTAATACCCCTAAAGTCTTCTAAATCCCTAAGGTATTTAGTTATATAATTAAATACTTTATCACCTTTATCCCTTTCTTCCAAGGAATTAAATAAATAACTCACTTATTTAATTCCCTCTATGTCCCATCCACACTTAATCCTAATTCATCTCCTAATCACATCCCTAATCCATGATTAGGATGTGTCACATCCTCCAACTTTTGCAAGTTGGCTCCAAGCATCATCAAGGGCCAACCAACTCATCAATCTAAGCAAGAAAAAGGTATAAAATTTCCATTTGTTTTTGTTGTTGTTTGTTTAGATTCAAATAGGCCTAATTTGAGGTGTTGTTTGTGTTTTCTTTGTTGCATTTCCATTTGTTTTGCATTTTGGACTTAGTTAAAACACCTACACACAAAGGTTATTCCGCTACCAAAGATAAGAATACAAATTTTAAAATGATTTTCCAATTAGCTCGCATAGTTGATCATGGCATAAAATTGTTGGATAGAACTCCCCCTACACACATTTTCTAATGGTGGGAGCCTTGTCATTTTTTAGCATTTTATGAAGTTTTTCCTAAGTTTCATTGTGATAGAGAATTCCCATGTATTCTTTAGACTAGTTCTTATTTTAGGAAAACTTCACCTTTAATAGGTGCTCCTCTCAATCCATCTAATGTATTAACTACCAAACCATCTATTCATGATACAAACACATTAGTGAGTAGAGGTATCATTTGATGTGGAAATGAATATACAATACAAAGAAAAGTATCAAAATTGGAGAATGATTTACCATGAGACTTTAGTGACATATTCTCATGGACTTACCAAGACATACCAAATACATCTAAGGATATTATTATGTGTAACATTATTCTTCACCTTTCTTCTAAACCTATGAAATAAAAGATTAGAAATATGCATCTAAGAATCACATTCATGATTATAAAGGACCTTGAGAACATGTTCAAAGTAGGATTTCATTAAACCTATTGATTATTCCACATAGATTTCAAATATGGGACCTATATTTAAACTTGATGATTGTGTTCGCCTATGCATTAAGTTTAGATGCCTAAATAAAGCATCACTTGAGGATGACTTCTCATTGACTAATATGGATATGATTATGGATTCTACTATTGAGAAATAAATGTTATCCTTCATGGATGGATTTTGAAGCTATAATCAAATCCTTATAAATCTCAATACCAATATAAGAGGTCACTTTCACTACTTTTTGGGGCACATTTGGTTAAATATTATCGTGCCATGTGGATTGAAGAATGTTAAAATCACTTCTTAAAGCAATGTGGTTCTAGTCTCCCACAATCTAATATATAATATCTTAGAAGACTATGTAAATGATATTTTAGGTCAATCTAAGAAATGAAATAATCATATATGAGATTTAAGGACTATCTTAAAGAGATTAAAATAGTATCATGTAAGATTGAATCCTTAAAAGTTCATATTTGGTGTAGCTCATGGCTATTTATTAAGCTCTACTATATCTAGATGATCAATTTAAGTTAACACTAATAAAATCAATTCTATTATTAATATCCATCTACCTATTCACAACATTTGTAGTCTTCAATAGAATATCCAAGCCATCCAACACTTTATTGCACAACTAGTTGATTGACCCTTATCTTTCACTGGTATTTTGAAGAAGGATGTTAAATTTCAATGGGATGTAAGGTACCAAAAGGAATTGATAACATGAAGCAATATATGATGAGTTATCTAGTACTTATGCTTGCCATCCATGATAAACCTTAATTTGTTTGTGTTTCAACTATTGAATTCACCATTGGTGGATATTGGCACAAACAGTAATAATGGTAAAGATCATGACACCCACTACATTAATTATAGAATGTCATATTATGAGAATAAATACACCCCCGTGAAAATAATTATGCCTATCTATCACCTTCTCAACAAAAAAGTTGAGACATTATATGTTATATATAAAAAACCTCATGTGATTGTCAAAGAAGATCCTTTGAAATATATGCAAGTTCTAAAGATTATTTCAAGATAGTAATTTAATGGGGCATGTTACTTATATAATTTGACCTAAAATTAATTAATTAAAATTATATTAAAAATCAAGCTATGGTGCACCAATTAGTTGTTGCTTTTGTTTATATTAAAAATATGTATCAAATGAATTACAAAATATATGATAATTCAGATTTCATACTATTAGTAGAAATGGGATGACCATGCAAGGTCACAAAAAAAAGAAGACCATGTAGGGTCACAACATAAGGAAGACCACTTAGGGTCTTAGAACATGTTCACATATAGATTTCTGCCCAAAATTAAGAAATTGTCAAAAAAAAAACCATTATTTCTAATACATCAAACTTGGTATCTTTACACATTTGAACTCAATGAGGGAGACTGTCAAAAGTTCCTTTTTTCTCTACAATCCTCTAGATCTTCCTAGCCAATAGGTGGATTGACAATTGAAATATTACAATTAGATCCCACCACCTCCATTGTGAAGTCTTCTCCTTCATTGATGTGGAATCTTGGACCTTTCTTGAATCATAGATCCTTCTCCAAAGTCTCAACTAAATATTTCCAATTTTACTTCTTCTAGAACTCCAAGTATCCATTCAAGAATGGGATATTATCTGACTTTTTGAATTGCCAAAGTTGTCCATATTTAATTTTGGATTTGTTGGCTTCCATTGTGTCATATTTCAACAACTTAATGAACTTGATTTTGGATACCTCCATTGTTAAAGTGACTTGCATGGAAGCATAATGGAACATGAATATTTTAATAAACTCAGTAAGTGTCCTCCTTGTACCCTAGAACTTTTTTCGTATTTCTAGATTTACAAATAAGTCATAAGATCTTAGTAGATAATAGTAACCAAAATAAATCTATAAGTTTTATCCAATGCATTTAAAAAATCAACAAAGATTTCTTTCCAATTAACATCTCCTCTATTACCCCACCCTCTCAAATCAACACAAAACAAATTTCATAGTTCTTTGGCAAAGAAACAATCAAAAAAATGTGTCTAATAGTTTCAAGCTTCTGCATATATTACAAAGATCCACACTAGAAGGAGACAATTTGCAAGGTAATTTTTGAAGAATGAGAATCCATTTAAAATAAGCCTTATTTGGCTCAAGAATATTTGACCATAAGAAGTTAAAAATATTAGACCACAATTTATTTGAAAATACAAGGCTCCAACAATTATTGAGATAGGTTGTCATGTAATCAGAGTTATTTAGATTTCTTACACACATTTTTAGCTTTTATTTTGTAAAGACCAGTCCCATCACTCCACTTAAGAAGGTCAACAACATCAATATCAAAGACACACAAAACAAGAAAATGTAATATTTTGTAAGCCTCCCTAAGAATGGAGTAATTCCTCCAGTTAGTTGGAGGCAAACCAAATTTGGTACTTAGAGAAGCCCATGCTTTCAAATGTCGACTCACAAAGAATATCATTAAAGCAATTGATAACTTTTTATGGACCAAGTTCTAGCTGAACATCCTTGCAATAGTGCTAGGGGTTTACCATTATGCTCAAGGTTTCACCAAATGGACCTAGACGAGAAAATTTTGTTATTAAATTCTCTAACTTCACAATTTTTGATTTGGTTTTTAGTGATCACCCATACTTTCCACAAGATTCTAAAGATATTAGAACCTATTGAGTTCACATGGAATATATTAGTCAATGGATCATATAAGGGAAGTTTCTTCCATGCCTTAGCATGTTTAGGAATAACTGACTAAATATTCTTTCACATAATAGTTTTTGATGTTTAATTTCCTATTAAGGATTTAATGATCCATTTAATGGCTAATGCTATGCCATGTTTCCTTAGGTATTTCAAACCTAAGCCACCTTGAGTCTTATCCAAGCAACACCAATCCCATTTAACTGAGTGCTTCTTCATTTTTCCTTTTCCATTAGACCACAAAAATTGTCTGATTCTCTTTTGAATTTCATTAACTTGATAACTATTAAATAACCAAACTCAAGAGTAATATAAAATGTATGATGAAAGGATCTTTTGACATATTTGGATTCTACCTGCCAAAGAAAAATATTGCCTATTCCAATTATCAAGTTTTTTCTCATTGTTCCCTTTAATCCAAACCCACATATCCTTTAAGTATGGGTTTATAGCAAAGGGGATTCCTAAGAACCCAACTTGATTGTTGGGATCACCCCATTGGAATTCATATTTAGAGAACCATTTTGGGGGGTGTCCATCCAACCAAGCATAATAGATTTAGAATTAGATAATTTTTCTCTTGAGGCAGTATATAATAGGTTTAGTCTCTGAATTAAGTTATCCACATTATTATTTTCCAGCTTCACAAATAGTGTAGTATCATCTACAAATTATGGATGTTCAATAGGTCTTCGTTGTTGGGTAAGGATAAACCTCTTATCTTAAGGGTCAAACTTGAATCTCTTAGAAGATAGAATAACACATCATATGCAATAACAAAGAGTGTAGGAGCAAGAGGGAATCCCTACCTAATAGACCTCTCTAAAGAGAATTTCTCAGAAAGGGATCCATTAACATCTACTCAAGAAATAACATCTTTTAATAGAGTGTTAAACATCTAGATTTTTTTTTTGGTAATCCAAAGGCTTTAAGGGTTTGTTGTCACATGAAATTGCACCCTTCTAAATATGGGGTTCAACATTCCAATGAAAAAATGGAAATGACCTCAAGGTGTGGGATATTGTGTAGTGAGGTTGAATCTCTAGAGAAGTCTGACTTCCTCTTCAAAACCAGATGCGACAATACCGGTCCAACCCAACATTGGAAAAATATATATTAAACCTAAACTATGAACTGCATGAGGAAAAGGGAGAAGGAGGATGCTGAAAAGGGAAAACAGTGATGCACCTATCTTTAAAGTGTTTATTCCCGCTTCTTGTTGCATAGGGTATTAACAAAAACATTCAGGAAACTTGCACAAATCTCTATTTCACCATATCTATAAGAGAGAATGAAGGATTGGGACTCTGAAAGATCAAAAGGGGTAGAGATTACCCACAATCAACACTTACAGTCAATTAGCACCAATAAGAAACCTACAAAAATGATGAAATTTCATGCATGCATAGAGGCACCAAGTGTTACAGAAGATAAAAGCATTGAGAAGAGGAAAAATATTGAATGATTTATTAACACAGAGGCATAAAATCCAATCTTATAGTTGTAGAAAATGTGAAATACATAGCCTACAAGAGAAAATCTTGGGTAGAAGCTAGAGGAAGAACCCTTTGAAATGATTACAAGTGTTGCTTTTAAAGTGAAAGCATAATTGAGAACCACCAACCAAACCCTACCCCTAACTTAAGTTAGCAAGGTCCGATCAGGGAAGATTAAGGAGCTTCATCCATGAAATCTATGTTGGAACAAGCCTAGACATGTGCACCATATCCAACAATAAATGTTGAACCCAAAATCCCTCCAAAATCCCCCATGAAATCAATGATCTAGGCATGGAGCAAGTCAAGAAGGACAATAGTAAGTAGTGAATGAGCATGGGAACCCATAAGTTCATTCAAAAAATTCAAGAAGTGCAATAAATGATGTCCTCAAGCCCTAAAAGTCGAACAAGAAGGTGAGAAGGTCACTCAAACATTAATGGTGCCACTATGAAAAACACACCAAAATGTGAAACATCGAGGCATTGGGCCCGAAAAGAACCTCTGTCTGATTATGAAATAAATGTCTTAGAGGCCCAAAAAAGTTTCCATGTTAGAGGTCGGGTGTTAAGCCTACTCATACCTCCTACTGCATGTTGAGAAGTAGAAGATCGAAGCCACAAAACTGCAAAGATTGGAATCTTTCGAGGGTAAGGATTTGGGCTTGCATCCTAGTGCTTGCTATGTTGGCATCATACCATCATACCTCGGGTGTTGGGAATACCGCTTGCTACCTACTGAAGATTGGAAGGAGGGAAAGCCAATTTGTGAAGTCTAAAAGTTATCCCCTGTCGAGCGTCGAGGTTGAGGTCTACTGCTTACTACAAAGAAGTAAGAGGGAAGAGGGATGAGAAAACATTGATGACCAAAAGAAGCCATCGAACATCAGGGTTTGGGAGGAGGGAATACCTCCTAAGGGAAGGAGGTAAGAGGAAAGGGTTAAATCCGACCCCCAAAATTTCAAAAAGGAGAGACTTAAACAAATCATGAAGGAATGGGACCTCAAGATGGAAGCCTAAGGCTAAGAGAAGAAAAGAAGTTAATAAGAAGAAGGTGGAAAGTAAGAAGTTTTCATGGGTCAGGCATCGAGAAGATGCCCTACCTCTTACCATAACAACAGTAAGATGTAAAGGGTAACCTTGACCTTTGAAGTCCAAAAGCATCAACACTCAATGCTTTCAAAGAGCTCATATCAGGGTTTGAGAGTTGAAGGATAAAATTACCTCCTACCATAACAATGGTAAGATGTAAGGAGGAAGGCCAAAGTTTGACCCTCGAAAGATCAACACCTAGTTAATTTATAAATGGAAGGAAAGGTGGTAAAGGGAAAGGGTTAAGCCCGATGAGTGAAACCTGAAAAGCTAAGGAGAGAAATTGAAAGAAAGGGAAAGAAAGGAGAAGAAATGGGAAAAGACCAACCAACAACCCGAAACTTGACACTTAGCTAATTTTAGGACCCTTCAAGGGAGAATCATGCAGTATGAACCATGTGAGATCTCTCAGATCAATTTTCAATAATGGGTCATAAGGGTGGCATGAAATGGCAATATTCTTGGTGACTTTGTAGGATGATTACTTTCTAATCACATAATACAAGGCCTTATCAATCCATTAGGCACAAAGTCATGAAGGGGATTTAAAAAACTAGGCCTCCCAAGGGAAAAACAAAACATGTGTGAGCCTGCACTTGGAGGAAAGAAAAAAACTATAAACATACATTCCCTTAAGGAGAATGTAGGGTGTGCAAGAGCACTTCATGGAAAGCAAGATATTTACAATATGTACATTAAACTAATAAAAAGAAAAATATGGAAATTTTCCTCTTTCAAAGATGAACCTTTTAAAAGAGTTAATCTCCCTCAGACCATAGTTGTAGACTTCACCTAACTGTAACCATTGAAAACTGCCGCCAACATGCATGTAAATACACAAGATGCCTGCAAGGTGAAGGATCACTTCACTATACTTTTCCATTGTAAGGGAACCATATGATGCAAGTGTCAGATTCATCTGACACTGGTGCCTTAGGTGAACATTCAGTAGTAGGGGTGGCCCTTTTTGAAGACAGGTCGACATTCAAAAGCAAACCTTCTAAAGGGAAGAGAACTCACTTCACAAAATGATAGGTCATTAATATTACTTCTGACCTCCTCATTGCATGAAATGAAACCAAAAGAGAAAGTTTCCATCTCACATGGTGATGCAAAATATACCAAACCTATTTGTTGATCTGGATAAGGAAACTCTTATTCATGCACCTCAAAAGAAAATCTTTGAAGCTTAAGCATACTATCAAATTGAGCAACAAGAGAATCACTCTCCAAGAAAATGTGTGGCTACTCAATGGTGGATTTCTCACCATGTTGGTCCCATGTGATGCATTCTAACTTAGTCACATTATCCCTAATGCCAAAGGTCACATCTTCACCTTGAATGAAGACCTCATATTCAACATTTCTATATTTAGGGACAATAAAAAACCAACATACATCATAATTACATGCATCGATGCACACTTCATCAACACATACCTTATATTTATGAGACACTTTGGGTGAAGAACTGAATTCTTCAAGTTATCCCTCTATTTTGATTTCTTCTTGGCAACTAGCCGCAACGTAAAAAAGACTCTTGGCATGTAATGGTTGCCACATCCTATGTTGTTTCTTTACTCTTAGGTTGTTTCCCTCAAAGATCCTCTTCTGGGGGTAATCATTTGAAATTTAAACCTAAACAAAAGGTTCCTATAACATCCCAAAAGAGGTCCTCCACCTCAGAACTGCAGTCCTCAATAGATTGGGGATCTTCATCCACCATAGCAGGGGATAAACATGTATGTTTTTTCTATTCCAAAACCATGGAGTTGTCTTCATCCATCAAGCCAAGCTTAGGCTACTTAGAGGCTTCTTTTGATATAGGTATATGTGACCTTTCCTCCACATATTCAATAAAACTAGGGATGACATCAAATGAGAGGACTGATTCCTCTATTATATCAATTTTCTCTACCTTTTCAATGCCTTGCTATTGCAACTCATTATCTTCAATTGTTTCTTGTAGTAAATCAAGGCACTCATTTTATAGAGCACATGAAGGCTTATCAAGAACAACCTCTTCACTCTTAGCCTGAAACTTCTCCTCCCCCTGTTCTTCTAACCAACTTGGATCCCATACCACAGGTCCACCCTTAAAGAGTGAAATAGCAATAGGAGGAGAAAAATGACTAGAAAGGCACTGGAACTCTTGTTGAAGCTAAAGAAGGGGTTGCTTAATATGAGTAAAAAGATGAGCCTCCTCAAGGATGGGTTCTTGTGAGGAAGAAAGGCTCTCAAAATCTGGGATCTCCAACATAGGAGATCTACTTAATGGAATAGGAGGTTCAATAAGAGTTTCAAGAGGTTGATTGGGCTTAAAACTAACAAAATTGTGCTTATGTACCTCATCCTTAATAGGTTATTCTAGAACTGGTGGAGGTGCTTGTTTGAAACTAGGCACACAAGGGGTTGCTTGAGTCTCAGACATTTGTGCTAGAGAAAGGGCAAGTTTGTGTTGCTCTTGCTTAGCAACATCTTTTCTTGTTGTATACTCCTCTTGCTGTTGAATTCTTTGTGCCTCCAACTGTTGCTCATACCTCCACCGAGATTTTGTCTTTTGTTGTTGAGGATAGTGAGATTGATGAGCAAGCTCATCTTGCTATGTGAAATAACCTTGTTGTCCCTGATAGGCTTGATTAGTCCACTCCTCTTGTTGTAGGTAAAATGTTTGTTGCTCCTTAATCTCAATCAATTGTCTACAGAGATCCCTCATCATGGACATGAGTTCACTTGTAATTTGGGGTTGAAAGGAAGAACAAGGAGCTTCTTGGGGTTGCTGATAGGAATGTGTAGGAATCCAAGAAGCTTGAGCAAGGTGGGGTGAGTGGTTAATTTTTTGATAAGATTGAGAACCCACAACAATAGGGTTTTATGGAATGGAATGGGAGGCATAACCAGCCTGATATGGCTTATTAGGAGGTGTAAATTTTTTGGTTTCATGGTATGGGGGGTGTACATATGTTTTCCATTAAAATTTGACTTTTTATGCATATGAAACACTTTGCAAATTACAAAATAGGAGCAAAGGATTTCCCAACCAAAGATTTTGGGTACATACCAATAGAGTCACTCAAATGATGTTGCAGAGTTGCCAAGTGATTGTAGAATTGCCTCCAAAGGCTGAAATGTTGAAGAAGGCACCACTAACTCAATAGAATGAAGTAAAAATAGGTTACTTGAACCAACAAATTTATCTCAAAGTCACCATGGTGTTTGAAGATACGCCTCAAAAGGCAAGATGCATTGAAGAAAACACCAAATTCTTCAACAAAGAGAAAGAAGTCCTACCAAGTGTGTTAGAAACTATTGTCACATGAAATTACACCATGTTGAACATGAGGTTTATCATTCCAATGACCTCAAGGTTTGGGACCTTGTGCAGTGAGGTTGAATCTCTAGAGAAGGTCGACTTCCTCTTCAAAACCAAATGCGACAATACTGGTCCAACCTAGTATTGGGAAACTCTATACTAAACCTAAACTATGAACTACAATAGAAAAAGGGAGAAGGGGGATGCTAAAAAGGGAAAATTGTAATGCACCCAACTTTAAAGTGTTTCTTCTTACTTTTTGTTGCATAGGGTATCAACAAAACCATTTGGGAAACTCACACAGTTTTCTATTTCATTAGATCTATAAGAGAGAATGAAGGGCTAGGAGTCTGAAAGATCAAAGGGATAGAGATTACCCATAATCAACACTTAAAGTTAGTTAGCACCAACAATAAACCTACAAAAATGATGAAATTTCATGCATGCATAGAGGCACCAAGTGTTACACAAGATACAAGCATCGAGAAGAGGTAAACTATTGACTGATTTATTAACACAAAGGCATGAAAGGCAATCTTACAGTTGCAAAAAATGTGAAATACATATCCTACAAGAGAAAATACTAGGTATAAAACAAAGGAAGAACCCTTTGAAATGATTACAAGTTTTGCTTTTAAAGTGCAAGCATAACTAAAAACCACCAACCAAACCCTAACCCTAACTTGAGTTAGCAAGGTTCAATCAGGGAATATTGAGGAGCTTCATCCATGAAATCCATGTTGGAAAAAGCCAAGATGTGTGCACCATACCCAACAATAAATGTTGAACCCAAAATCCCTCCAAAATATCTTGTGAAATCAATGATTTGGGCATGGAGCAAGTCAAGAAGGACAATAGTCATCAATGAATGAGCATTGGCACCCATAAGATCATTTGCAAAAGTCAAGAAGTGCAATAAATGATGTCCTCGAACCCTAAAAGTTGAACAAGCAGGTGAGAATGTCACTCGTACATTAATGGTGGCGGCACCACTATGAAAAACATTCCAAAATGTGAAATGTCAAGGCGTCGGGCCTACCTCAAACTTCCTACTGCATGTCGAGAAGGAGAAGACCAAAGCCACAAAACTATGAATACTGGAACCTATTGAGGGTTGGCCTTTAGGCTTGCATCCTACTGCTTTCTATGTTGGCATTAGACCATTGAATCTCAGGCGTTAGAAGTACCAATTGCTACCTATTGAAGATTGGAAGGAGGGAAAGACAAGCCACAAATTTCGATTAAGTTATCCCCTATTGGGTGTTGGGGTTGAGGTCTACTACTTACTACAAAGAATTAAGAGGGAAGAGGGATGAGCGAAGGCCGATGACTGAAAGAAGTCATTGGACATTAGGGTTTGGGAGGAGGGCATACCTCCTAAGGGAAGGAGTTAAAAGGAAAGGGTGAAACTCGATCCTTGAAATTCCAAAAAGGAGAGACTTAAATGAATCATGAAGGAATGGGACCTCAAGAGGGAAGCCTAATGCTCAAAGAAGAAAAGAAGTTAATAAGAAGAAGGCAGAAAGTAAGAAGTTTTTGGGGTCAGGCATTGGGATGATGCCTTACCTCTTATAACAACAACGGTAAGATATAAAGGGTAACCCTGAACTTCGAAGTTTGAAAACATCAACACTTAGTGCTTTTAAAGAACTCATATTGGGGGTCGAGAGTCAGAGGATAGACTTACCTCCTATGATAACAATGGTAAGATGTAAGGGGGAAGGTCAAAGTTTGACCCTCAAAAGATCAACACCTAGCTGATTTTCAGAAGGAAGGAAAGGCAATAGAGGGAAAGGGTTAAGTCCGATGGGTGAAACTCAAAAAGCTAAGAGAGAAATGGAAAGAAGGGGAAAGAATGGAGAAAAATGGGAAAATACCAACCAACAACTTGAAACTTGACACTTAGCCAATTTTAGGACCTCTCAAGAGAGACTCATGTAGTAGACCCATGTGAGATCTCTCATACCAGTTTTCAATAATGGGTCATAAGGGTGGCATGAAATGGCAATAGGGTCATCTTGAGAAAGGACCACTCCACCCTATCATATGCTTTTTCAAAGTCTAGAATAAGTGTGGAAGATTTTTTCTTGGAAAATTTGGCCCATTCCATAGCCTCCAACTAGTTAGGAGGTTTTTAAAAATATATCTACCTTTTATGAACCCTGTTTGAGTGATATTGATGAAGGAAGGGAGTATATCAACTAGTCTTGAGGCTAAGATCTTTACAAGGATCTTGTATGACACATTGAGCAAGGTAATGGGTATCCAATTCTTGATTAGAGACTTATCACCTTCTTTAGGAAGCAACTTTTAATTCTTTTGTTAATGTAGTTGCCTAGTGAGCCTTTTTCAATTGCTTCCTTATAAACTTGAAGCAAGTCATCATTCACCTAATTTATGTTTTTCTTATAGAATTTCATAGGTAGACCATCAGCCTCTGGAGATTTATCATTGTTTATAACTTTAATAGCTTTAATAACTTCCTCTTTAGAAAATTTTCTATCCAAGTTGATTGCATTTTCTTGGGATATCCTCTTTGGAATAAGCTTCTTGCAAAAGATCCTAGCATTTTTCCTTTGCAAAATATCCCCTTTAGAGGTGAACAAGATTTTTTAGTAGTAAAATAATTGAGCTTTTACTTCCTGTTGTTCACTTATAAGATTATTACCTGACCAAAAATTACCAAATTTATCTTTAACCCCTTTTCCTTGATATATCTAAAGAATTTTTTTGAACCCTTATCTCCTTTGTTCAGCCAGTTTGTCTTAGCTCTTATCATAAGATCCTATGTATTAGTAGCTTGAAGGATCCTTGAGGAATGTTTAACACAAAATAATTCCTCATTCAAATTAATGTTCTTAGGATACCTCTGGAGATTAGTTTCTAAATTTAGAAGATGTTCATGAAGGTTGTTTTCAGTCTTCCTATTATCCATGGCTCTTTTCCTATTGATGGTTAGGTATATAACTACCCAAATTTTAATATTAGTTTCTCATTCTTAATGGTAGATTTATCTCTTAACATCCACCTATTGATTTATCTAAGAGTGAAGATGACATCATTACAATCGCCATCCTTAAGAAGGTTAGTGTTTAGGATGAAGCTATCATTCTTGTTATATTATTTGGTTCTCATTAGCTATTATAATTTTTACCTTGATGGTATGGTTATCAAATAGAGAGAAAGGGTTAAATCTTACTCTACTACCATATTCAATTTGATAAGAGTTGAAAAACTCTTTGTTTACATAGAATCCATCCAATCTACAATCAATTATTTTATTCCCTTTTTGGGAATTACACCATGTGTACTAGATGTTTTTTATTTTATCTTTTCATTCCTTCGAGAGGGTCAAATAAGTTTAGTTTGTTCTTCATATTGTACCCAAAAACCTATCATTACCTTTCCACTCCATGTTAATACCTCATTTTTTTGTCTCCCCCAATAATTTAAGGGAGATCTTGAAGATTATTCATCCATTTCCAAAAATCAATTTTGTCCCTATATTCATTTGGAGCATAGATTGAGTAAATACCAATTTTTTTGTTCTCTTTTTTAATGATAACCCACAAAAACCTATTTTATGGAGTAAAACCATTATCAATCACATGTTGAACCCATTTATTAGTGTTGAATACACAAGACAACTAAGAGGGGAAGAGTGAATCAGTTGTACATTAAAATATTAAAACCCTCTTTAACATTCAAATCTAAATTAGTACTTAAACCCTTAACAACCATTTAAACGCTTATCATGCATCAGTAGAATGTAAACACGAGAAATAGTAATGCAAACAAATCCAAACACATGAGAACACCAAATTTACATGGAAAAACTAAGAAGGGAAAACCATAGTGAGGAATAGCTCACAATATAAATTAATTGCAACACCGAATACAATAGGCTCACTTCTAGAGTGCTCACTACCCAAGATAAAAGAAGGGCTCACTACCAAAATAGAATGAAGAAGAAATAAGATTGTTACAATGAGAAATCCATCTCAAAATAACATAAAAATCCACCACAACATCACCGGTACTTTCACATCATCTTTGAAGAATGTACACACCTTCTGCTCATTACTTCCAATAGTCTAACGTATTAAAGATCATATTGTATTTCACACTTTTACACTTCACAACTCTACACTTCACATAACACACACCATACATTGATTCTCCATCAACCCAACAGTTATTTATACCATCCTCAACCTTGAAAATAATTTAGAAGGTTGGATATGCACGTCAACCATGCAAATTCAAATTAGGTCGGCACTAAGCATTCCCACAACGGAAAGGAATGAAAATTGGACCACACCACACTTTAAATCACAACTAAATACACAAATACATGCCATGCCACACTTCCACAACCATTGAAGCATACCCACAATTAGTGCAAACAACTAAAGTCGGTCGAACTTGTGTAAACACCATAAAACATTTAAGTACACACTTCCTTTGATCCAAAGATGCCTTACAAACTGCACAAAACACTTTAAAATGATCAGGATATTCCAAAAACACCCTAAAATCCAACAAGTTCCTTTACAACAACTTTCACTTGAAGAACATACTCATCATTTACACCTAGTTAACCTTCCACACATTGTAACTCAAGAATCCATTTTTTGGGGCAGCAAACTAGAAACAATTTAGATTGAAGATAAATACTAGAAATATAAGCACACTTCTAGATCGACAAGACCACAAAGCAAACTGCAAAGAAATGCAGAGCAAAACCATTTCTCCTAGACATCACTGCAATACATTGTTCACATACTGGTGAACATAATTTTCTTTGCACAATGATCCAAAACCTAAAACTCAGGATATAACACCTCTGATTAACATATATGAACTACACAAGTAGATCTTCAACCATGAAGAAATGCATTGCAAAACTAGAACACTACTGTGTCACACAAAACACCTCTCCAACATATCGTTTTCTCTTTTCTTCAAATTTTTGCAAAATCACTTGGAAACCAAGCACCAAAAACATATTCTCAACATCAACAATACTTCCTTATCACAATCAAATTGACTGCAACATAACAACTCAACTATACACATTCTTATCAAAGCAACACTGGAGGTTGACACCAATGATACTACTAATCACAACATATTGCAACTAATCAAAGCATCACCAAGGTTGACATCAATGAAACAACAACATAGATTTATTGACATTAATGACAACACAAACTACACATACTTGTAATAATATCCCCCTTTGTCATTGATGGCAACACATGATGTAAAAAACCACTAGAAACAAACACAACAACTCTGATCACAAATACACTGCTCCATACCAACACTCTCTCCACTTTTTAGCTTACTCTTACTTTTTTCACTTTACTCTCTCTCCCTTTAAAATCAATGGCAAAGGGAAACACACTTGTGTCTCTCCCCCTTTGAAATACATATATCTTTTCTTCCACTAGATCCTTACTTTTTATAGCTTTGCAACTTCCTTTTCTTTTTACTGCACTTTGTTTTCTTCACACCTTCTCTACATACCTACACATTCCACTTCTTTGCACCAATCAACAACTATTGCACATATCCTTTGAAACAACTAACAAAGGAAAGACACTTGCATACCATGCAATGACAACACCTACTACCCCTAAGAGGTAGCCACAAACATTAGTTTAGAACAAGGAATGGATCTTGAGATCCAGTAGACTGATGCATATCCTTATGCATCTAGTTCAAATAAGGAGGGGCAGTAACCCCTAACTTCTCTTGAAGATACTCAAAATTATCCTTAGGAAGAGCCTTAGTGAAGATATTTGCAACTTAATCCTTTGTAGGCACATACTCTAGCTTCAACTCATTCTCTACAACCTTATCTCTCAAAAAGTGATATCGGATTGAGATATTCTTTATCCTTGAATGCATTATCAAATTCTTTGAAATGTTGATAGCACTTGTATTATCACAGAAGATAGCAGTAGGTTCATCATACACCACTCTGACATCTTTCAAATTTAATTCATCTATAACACCTATGTGCAACATGATGTTGCAACAATATATTCTACCTCTGTAGTAGATAATGACATTAAATCATGTTTCCTGATTAGCCAAGACACCAACTTGTTTCTAAGACATAATGCACCACCACTTGTACTTTTTCTATTATCCACACAACCTATCCAATATGCATCTATATAAGAACTTAGAGAGAAATTTGTATCCTTTGGATACCACAAACCATGTTCTAGAGTGCCCTTTAAGTATCTAAATTTTCTCTTTATTGTTGCCACATATGACTCTTTGGGATCTTCTTGAAATCTAGCCACAAGACAAACTGCATGCATAATATATGGTATACTAGCAGTTAGAGATAGTAGTGCTCCAATCATTGACCTGTACTTTCTTCGATCAACCTTAGGAGATTCATTATTCTTGCTTAGCTTGCAACCAATAACTATAGGGGTACATACCGATTCAGAGTCTTCCATCCCAAACTTCTTCAACATTTCCTTGACATAATTAGATTGTGAAATGAATATACCTTTCCCTGTCTAATTGATTTGTAGTCTAAGGAAGAAATTTATCTCCCCAAACATAGACATCTCAAGCTCTTTATGTATCTCTTCTACAAATTTCTTACACATTGTTTCATTACCTCCAAAGATTATGTCATCAACATACACAACCACAATCAAGATTTGATCTTTCTCCACCCTAAAGTAAATATTACTATTTGTTGTACATTTATTGATCCTTGCTATAACAAGTACCTATCCAAACTTGCATACCAAGTTGTAGAAGCTTTCTTTAGTCCATATAATGCTTTCTTCAATTTTTTGACTATATTAGGATTATCTAATAACTAATATCCTTCCAATTGTTCAATATAAACCTCTTATTCTAATTCACCATTCAATAATGTAGACTCCACATCCATCTGATACACTTTGATTCCTTGTGTGTTGAAAAAGATAAAAAAATCCTAATAGCTTCCATCCTCGCCACTGGAGCAGAAGTATCCTTAAAGACTTTTCCTTCCACTTGTGAGCAAACTTTACACGCAAGCCTTGCCTTATTCGTAACAAATTCTCCACTCTCATTTAGTTTATTCTAGAACACCCACTTAGTTTTAATCACATTCTTGTTTGTTGGTCTTGGGACAAGTTCCCAAGTCCAATTCTTCTCAATTTGCATCAATTCTTCTTCCATCACTTAGCAAGAGCTTCTGATTTTTCTTTGAGAAAAGTAATCCAAGTCATTCTAGAATAATCATCAATTAATAGCATGAAACACTTGTCACCTTGAAATATTTTTGTTCTTGTAGGTCCATAAAGATCTATATGCACAATCCCAAAGGGCTAGTAGAAGATTATTCTTTGAATTTGAAACTCCTAGCTTGCTTTCCAATCTAACATTCCTTACAAACAACATTGATAGGCTTTGTAACCTTTGACATATCTCTCACAACTTGAATTGAACTTATCCTCACTAGGCTATCGAAATTGATGTGGCACATTCTTTTATGCCATAGCCAACTTTCATTAATTTGAGCCATAAAACACATGCCATTAGCACCTTTAAGCTGATAAACATTTCCATCTATCCTTCTTCCTACTACAATCATAGTTTCAAAGCATTTTATGATCTCACAACCATTATCCTAAAACACAAGATTATATCCTTTGCTACACATATATCCTACACTCAAAATATTATGCCACAAACTCTTAACATAAAAAACATCATCTATATTATGATTTCCATAATAAATGATTGAAAATTTTCAACATATCTTAGCAGATGTATCATCACAAACTTAACTAAGCCACCTTCAAATTTTTCAAGCTTAACAAACTTACTCTTATCACCTGTCATGTGATTTGAGCATCCACTATCAATGATCCAGTTGCTTTTCTCTTCCCTGGCATGAAGAGCAGTCACCATTTCTCCTCCAATGTTATGACCTACTTCCAAAGCACTTTCCTTCATATCTCTCTCAGATTTAATAGAATTAGTTCTATCATTTAGAACCATGAACAAACATTCAACATCTTCATCATTAGGGTAATCAGATTCATCATCAAATATACCATCATCTTCTCTAACATAGTAACTTTTCTTAATTGATTTACCTTTATTCTCCTTAGGTCTATCTCTTGAAGCTTTGATGGGACATCTTGAAGCATAGTGCTGATATTTCCATAGTTAAAGCATTTTAAAGGTAACTTACCTTTGTATTTTACAGTGCCCTTTTTCAATTTCCTCACAATGTTTGCTTCCAACTCATCAAATTCATCTAGATCAGATTCCTCATTCTTCTCTACTTTTCCAAATTTGAAAGCAGTCTCTTTCTTTGAATCACTTGAAACAAATTCTCTTAATTCAAAAGTAGTTAAAGTACCAAGCAATTGGTCTCTAGTATAATTATTTAAATTCTAAAATTCCTCAATAGTAGAAACTTTATGACTATAGGATTTAGGTAGAGTTCTTAGTACATTCTTTACCACCTCATCATCTTCAAGAGTTCCACTAAGACCTCTAATGGAATTGACAACTTCATACATTTTATACATGTAGCTAGTATTATCTTCATCCTTTGACATCCATAGGTTTTCAAACTTGATCTTTAGTTTTTGCATCTTAGCTTGCTTGACTTTCTCATCTCCTTCATAAATGCATTCCAACTTTTTCTAGATCTCATTAACTATTTTAAGATTCATAACTTTCACAAGTTTAGTATTAGAAAGACCATTCAAAAGAGCATACCTTTCTTTCCCATTGTTCTCATAGGCCTTGATCTCATCATCAATACTCAAACCATTTGTAGGCACAATATATTTAGATTCAATATACTTCCAGACTCCAAATCCTAGTGAAACAAGAAAACCTCCCATCTTGGTCTTCAAGAATGCATGATTAGATCCATCAAACAAAGGAGCCTCCTTCTTGTGTACCATCCCAGAGCTACCTCAAGCAGTTAAAATTTCTTCCAAGGAACCCTACTCTAATACCAATTGTTGAATGCACAAGACAAGTGAGACGGGGGGGTGAATTGGTTATACATTAAAATATTAAAACACTCTTTAACATTCAAATATAAATTAGTCCTTAAACCCTTGAAAAATATTTAAACCCTTATCATGCATTATCAAAATGTAAACATGAGAAATAGTAATGCAAACACATCCAAACACATGAGAACGCCATATTTACGTGGAAAACCCAAGAAGGGAAAAACAATGGTGAAGATTAGCTCACAATATAAAGTCATTGCAACACCGAATACAATAGGTTCACTACTAGAGGGATCATTACCCAAGAGAAAAGAAGGGCTCACTACCAATGGCTCACTAAAAAAATAGAATGAAGAAGAAATAATATTGTTACAATGAGAAGTCCATCTCAAAGTAACAAAAAAATCCACCATAACATCACCAGTACATTCCCAACATCTTTGAAGAATGTAGACACCTTCTGCTCACTATTTCTAGTAGTCTAACACATTAAAGCTCATGTTGTATTTCACACTTTTGCACTTCATAACTCTGCACTTCACATCTCACACACCATACACCAATTCTCCATCAACTCAACACTTATTTATACCATCATCAACCTTGAAAATAATTTACAAGGTCGACTATGCACCTCTACCGTGAAAATTCAAATTAGGTTAGAACTAAGCATTCCCGTGGTGGAAATAAATGAAAAACGGACCACACCACACCTTAACTTGGACCCAAATACACACATACACACCATGCCACACTTCCACAATAACTGAAGCATACACGCAATTAGTGCAAACACTTAGTCAAACCTATGTAAACACCATAAAATATTTAAGTACATGCTTCCTTTGATCCGAAGATGATTTATGAACCACACATGACACTTGAACATGATATGGAATATTCTAAAAATACCCTAAAATACAACAATTTCTTTCACAACAAATTTCACTTGAAGAACATACTCATCATGTACACCCAATTAATCTTCCACACACTATAACTCAAGAATCCAACTTGCGGAGCACAAAACCATAAAAAAATTAGACTGAGGATAGATACTAGAAATATAAGTACACTTCCAAATTTGCAAGACCAAAAACCAAATTGCAGAGAAATGTGGAGAAAAACCATTTCTCCTACACATCACTACAATACACTATTCACATATTGATGAACACAAATTTCTTTGCATAATAATCTAGAACCTAGAACTCTAGATATAACACCTCTGAACACCTTTGATCAACATATTTGAACCACACAAGAAAATCTTCAACCATGAAGAAATGCAGAGAAAAACTAGAACACTACTCTGTCACACAAAACACCTCTCCAACACACTATTTTCTCTTTTCTTCAAATTTTCTCAAAAGAACTTGAAAACCAAGCACCAAAAACACATTCTCAACATCAACAATACTTCCTTATCACAACCAAACTGACTACAACATAGAAACTCAACCATACACATGCTTATCAAAGCAACACTAGAGGTTGACACCAATGATACTACTAATGACACCATAATGCAACTAATCAAAGCATCACCAAGGTTGACATCAATGCAACAACAACATAGATCTGTTGACATCAATGACAACACAAATTGCATATACTTGCAATAATTAGATAGAAGGATGGTAGATCCTCCCTTGCCTTTGACATGTTTAGTAAAGTAATAGGAATATTTTTTTCATATAAACTCGAGGTTAGTTTCAAGAGTCAAGTTGACAACCTTTACCTCTTGTAGTAGTATGTGTTTAGCCATGTTAAGATATCTTCTAACAATATATTTCCTCATAGGGGTTTCCAACCCCCTAATATTCCAATAAGAACAATTCGATATCATTAGGACATATCATAAGGAGGTTTCCATAACATTCATAAACTTCTTAAAGAATTTAAGAGGCTTATCCTCTATCTCCTTCCTCTTGAGGCAAGGTTTTCCCACTTTCTTGCTCCTCTTTTTACTCTTATTCTTAGTAATTTTAATCTAGTCATTCCCTCTGGGAATATGTTTTTCATAAGATGCTAGTTTATTCTCCTTTGGAAGGGGGGAGGCAACAATAATAGGATTCAGTCTCCCTGTTGTGATCTACTTACAATCCATGTTATAAAGCCCCTACAAGAATTTCCATATTAGTCCATCCCTTAGTATTAGTCCCTTGAATAGTGTTGATGGCCAAATTGATGATGGGTGCCAAATGTGTTCAATTTTCATGTCATTTTCCCCTTATTTCATTCCCATTTTTCCTTTCTCCTAAGTCCTTGCCATTAATTGTTAAGGGAATAAAGAATATTTGATATGTTTTCAAAGAGGAGAGAATGTTGGAATTGTTGAGGTAATAATGTATTTTGGATGGTTTTCTATAGGAACTAAATGTGAAGAAGGAATTGACTTTGTGAATGAAAAACCTTGAAAGGCATAAGATGGGAAACGTGGGCTGTGTGTGATGGAAGTCTACCTGCTTTTGTTTTTATATCTTATTTCAAACTAGTTATTTTGTAACTGTTTTGGGTTTGTGGCCTACGACCAACCTAATTGGTTAGACTATTTAGTTTTTTGTCCATTGGCCATAACAAATTGTGTCTCTTTTATCATTTTATTCGGTGGTGATCGATGAACATACACACCTATATATATGTGTGTTTCGAGCTAAATTGAATATATAGAATATACATAAAACTTTTAGTCGATGATATTATTGTGTTGAATATTGGATGCATTGATCGTGGTTTGAGGTAGCATAGACGTTATTTTGTGCTCACCCTGTGGACCAGAGGAAGGGCCCCCTCTCAAGAAACTTGGTGAGATCGTTTTATGTTTTACTAGCTTAGATCTTTTATATCTCATGTAATTTCATTTCTGTCGAATGCATGTTTATCAGGTGTGAATCAGTTTAAATTTTTCTCAAGGTTAAAAATCATTGATAATATTGCCTATGTGATTAATTTGATACTAAAATAATTATAATTAATTCTCTATGGAATGTAATTGTGATCTAAGGAGCAAGGAGTGTTTTTCTATTGCAGGTTACTCATCATTTTTCCCATTTCAGATTATGTTGTGTTTCATTTTGTAAAGCTTCCTGTTGCATTCCATTTTCTTCTCATCTCTCTACTACTAAATTCCTTCCTCCTATCACACTCCAACCTCATGTCGCAATTAAACTTCCTGTCGCCTACACTCTTTCAATACATCTTTGGCAACTAAATTCTTTCTTTTGTTATTGTAATGGTTGTTGTTAATATTTATACTAAAAATTGTACACCATAATATATTGAGTTTGTGTTATTTAAGTTTAATCGAAACTAAATAGATTGGATGAGGTAGATATGTAATAATTCAAGAATGAATTTCATTCATTTATGATTTGAAGAGGTGTGCTTTCGAATTTTAGATTGGAAAGTGTGTTTTAAATTCTTAGATGCATCTATTCCCCCTTAGTTCATTAGCTTCAACCCTTAGGTAGATTTCTGCAATACTGTTCACAAGCTTATGCCCCTAGATTGACCCTCGAAAGATAAAATAAGAAAACTATTGTGAAATTCTTGAAGATTAGTCCAAACCTATTTTTCAATAAAAGATAGGATATTTACAAGGAAAAATTTCATCCCACACTTTAATCCAATCATTTTGGCGCCATTTTTGGAGAATGGTGTTAAAGGCCTGTCAGCCTAGTGAACTAAGATAGGAACATTGCACTAAGGAGAAAGTCCACGTGACAATCGACCTCGTTTGGATAACTACCCTTTGTTTTCTTTGTTGTAAGTCATTTAGGTGCATGAATCGTAGTAGGGATAGTAGAGGGAGATTTGTTAAAAAGGACAAAGGGAGTAGTATACAACTAGAAAATATAGAAAACAATTCAAAATCATTAGTTAAGGGAGGCAACTCACAACAAGGGAATCTGAAAACTAAATTACAATCCTTAGAGTTACCCGAACCCAATATCAAAAAGTGTGTCATAAAGTCTACTATTGTTGAGACACCTGCAGGTACCCGTCCAAGTTCTTCCGAAGTATTGCAAAAAAAGGTTGAAAATTTCTTTCAGGAATCTTACGGGCCAAAAGCTGGTCCATTCTCAAAAACCCAAGAGCCATTTAAAACCTACTTTACCCCTTGGGCACTAAACATCATGGATCCCAACAACAATAACAACATCAACAACAACGATAATCATAATAGGGCATTGACCAACAATAATCTGATTACCTTTGAGTTTCCAATCACACATCCCAAACAAGATGCCCCTATGAACAACATTCCTTATTTTGATTTTCCCATTTTTTGTGGTCTTTCGATTGGGGATCTTGATATGTTTTTGTTTGAGTTTGATGTGTTGTACCATAGCTATGATTATCAAAGCGACACACAAAAGATCAAACTATTCCCAACTACATTAAAAGATGCTGCCCTACGATGGTTTATGAACCTTAAGAATATCAAAACATGGGAAGTCATGAAGGAATTATTCTTGACCAAGTACCAAGAGTATTATAAAACAAAGGAAGTCTGGGATGAAATCTTCAACATGACGCAAAAAGAAGATGAGTTTGTAGAAGAATACCTCGAATGCTTCATGTTTAGTCTTCAACGATCTCGCTAACTAGGGCTAAATGATGATGCTATTAAAATATTGTTTCTTAGAGGAATAAGAGATGATATTATGGAAGCATTAAATTTAATAGGAAAATGGAACATCTCTAAAATGGATTTTGATGATATCTGTGATATTTGCAGGAACTATTCAAGGTCTTAGCGCTCAGGAAGGAACTATCCAAGCAAGTTGTATTATGCGAGAACCTCAACAGGTATCACCAAGCATGAGATAGGTAATCTACTTAAAGACCTTAAGACTGATTTGTTGTTGTAAGTGTGAATAAGTAAACAAAGTAAAAACACTCCTTAATGAAATATTATATCAAAGATTAAGCAAATAATCTACTAAAAACATCTCATTGTCTCCTATCTTTAAAGATTTATTAAGCTACAATGCTCTCAGATTTAAATGAAACACTATAACTGTTAAAATGTCAATCTAAAGAATGGAATGATGTTGATGCAATATTGTGAAGCTATATGATAATGTTAAATGATAAAAGAAACTACTGTAACATGAATTGACATAAAAACTGATGAATGAAGCTACTAGGTGCAACCATGATTATGATTCTAAAATTTTGGATACTTGAATTGCTTGATGCTTGATGAAATGATTGATTGCTTGATGATTTTCTACAGAGTAAGATTGCATAAACTTGATAATATGGGATCCTTTCTTTGTTGAATGAAGCTGTATTTATAGATTTCTCGACAGCAGCTTTGCACAGGGGCAGCAAAGTAGAGGCTTGGATTCAATCTGGAGGATTGAATGGTGAGAGATGGAGGAAATGGAGAAGATTTTGGGAATTGTCTCTACCCATGAAAACACCAGGCAAGAAGATATGAAGGATTGATGGAAGAGGATTGAGAGATGGATTTCCAATTTGTCTCAAAATCTTCCCATGTAGATTGAATCAATTAAATTAGACATATTTTTGACATAAATTAGACATAGGTTATCTAATTTGATTTTGAAGAAATATAGAGGAATATTTTTTATGCTTTTAATTAAATATTTTTATTTATTTAAATTAGCAAAAGAGGGATAAATAAATTTAATAGAACAAACTATAGAATTTGTTTATTAAATTAAAATAGAAGAATATGATAATTAATCAATAAATTGTTTTATCTTTATTTAATTAATTAACATTGATATAATAGAATAAAATAGGGGAAATGATAATTAAATCAAACAAAGTATTTAATTTTATTTATTTAATTAAGATGAGATAATAGAAAAATTAGAAGAATTTAAATGTGAATGTGAACGTGAACTATATAAATAAATATTTATATTTATTCAATAGTAGAGGAATTTAGGATAATTAATCAAATAAGTCGTATTTGATTAATCAGATTCTCCAGACCAATTTTAGGTGTATACATTTTGCCCCTCTTTGAAGTGATGTGTTTACACATTGCTTCAAAGAAAATTTTGCTGCTACTGGTATCGACGAAAAAAATTCAGTATGCCCCAGACATTGATTTTCAGGTGATTGATGATAATATGCTCCCTCAGGAGATAAATATATGATTTTTGGATTTTTTTGGATTTTTCAAATTTTTTTTAAATGATTTTTTGATGATTTGATGAAGTTTTGGTTGTAAAATATTTTATCTCCCGATAATGATGAAGAAAGTTTGCCCCTTGGATGAATTTGTACTAAGCCTCCTTATGTTTGATGATTTTTGATCGTGTCAGCCTTTGATTTGATATTGATTGATGATCCTAATAGATTAGAAGATTATTGATCTCATGATAGGTGAGATTCAATGATTGATTGATTGATTGACCTCATGATAGGCGAGGATCAATGATAGATTGATGATTGACCTCATGATAGGCGAGGTTCATTGATAGATTGATTGATTGACCTCATGATAGGCGAGGTTCAATAATAGTCGGTCACGATATTTGATCAAAGTCTCACCAGAGCTAATTAGATTGATAGGCTGATTGATTTTTGATTGATTGATAATATTGCTGATTTACGATATGTTATGACCATAGGAGGATTTTAGAGTTCTTCCCAAAGATGTGGGACATGTGGTTTATCAACTTTGATTGATATTCCCTAGTATAGGATTGATTAATATACTAAGACTTGATGATGTACACTTATTCAGTCAGAGATTTTATGATTGCTCCATCATGTTATTGATTCACCAGCCTTTGTAATCAATTATTCTGCAAATGAAAAACTAACATAAATACAATCTAATTTAACCATGCAAAACTACATGCAAATATTGGCATCTTAACAGTCCATGTATATGTGCTTTTTATCATCATTGAGCCTTTAAAAATGTTGAAAGTGAGTACAAGCATCAATGGTATAATTTAGACCATGACGACCTGAGTACTACTTCCATGATTTTTGATATTGTAAGTGAACACAAGCATCTAGGTATAATTGAACCGAGATGACCTGAGCATTTCTTGCTTAAACAGACAAGAATTTACCACTTTCCTATGTGAATTAGGTAGTCATCCATGATACTTTGTAGAGCACTTCCCGCGATAATTCACACAGTAATTTTGATTAATTCACAGATAGTAGACAAATATAATACCACTCTCCTTCCTTGCTTCTCTAGTCCAATACATCATCGAGTTGCTCCAAAGAAATGATAACAATGATCAAAATGCAACATGTCCAATCTTTGCTTAAAGTATTTCAATCATTATTTAGACAAGATCATCCATCTTGATTTTATGATGTTTTTGTGATTTTTTGATTTTTGAAATTCAAAACTAGCCTAAAGACCTATCCTAGGGGTCTCGGGAGCTGATCAAAGATTAGCCTTGCCTACGTTATACATGTAGAGACCATGTAGTTCGACTGACACAGACTCGTGTTTTTGTTTTTACATTTTTGAGATTGACCTTTTGACTTGTTTTTGGATTTTTTGATATGATACTGATTTTTGATGAATTTTTCGATGGTGATGATATTGCACTTCGATCATTGTTTTTGTTGTACTTTGTTGATGTTGTTTGCCCATTTGGCTAAGCTAATGTTTTATTTCCCCTAGTGAGATCCAGATGTTGCCCCAAGCTAGAGTGAGACACGACCATGTAAAACGAAATGATAATGGATGCAATGATGGTAAGACTAATGATCATGATATGAAATGTAACGATGGCAAGACTAATGATCATGATATGAAATGGTAATGATGGCAAGACTAATGATAGTGATAGTAATGATGGAAAGACTAATGATCATGATATGTGTCCAAATAGATGGAAAAGCTGGTTAAAATCTCACATAGCACCTATTTCCAGGTTTTCACCATATGTTTTAAATGCACTTTTGTTTTGTGTTTTCCCTTTTTTTTAAATTTTTATTTTGTTATGTTTTGTATATTTTTTTTTGTTTTGCATTTTCTGTTACCAAGATGCCTATTTTCCATGTTTTCATCAAGGCAATCATTTTCCAGAAGTTTGACCTGTGCACTAGGTAATTCAGGTATATAACTTTTTGAGATGGATAATGTTGATAGGTTCATCAAACAAATCCCCCTCTGATGTTGATATTTGATAGGCTCTTGATCCGTACACTGATATGATGACAAAGGGACCTAGCCAGTTAGGTTCAAACTTCACTTTCTTTTCCCTGTCCTGCTGATTTCTAGGGTTTTCTTTTAGGACCAAATCGCCAACTTGAAAGACTCTAGGTTTTACCCTATGATTGTAGCTCCTTGATATTCGTTGTTGATATGCTATGAGATGATTAACAACTTGCTGATGATGCTCATCCAACAATTCCAATTCTTGAAGCCTGGATACCCTATAGTCTTCATCTGAAATGATTCCCTTGAGTGATACATGAAGTGATGGAATCTCTACCTCAATGGATAGCATGGCCTCTGATCCATATACCAAGGCATATGGTGTGGCTCCTATCGGTGTTCTGATGCTGGTTTTGTAGGCCCATAGTGCAGGATTAAGTTGAACATGCCAATCACGTCCAACATCGTTAACCGTTTTCTTGAGTATTTTCAAAATTGTTTATTTAGAGGCCTCTACTTGGCCATTTCCCTAAGGATAGTACGGTGTTGAGAAATGATGTTGGATATGAAATTTCTCACACAATTCTTGGACATCTTGGTTTTTGAACGGTCATCCATTATCAGTGATAATATATTGAGGTATACCATATCGACAGATTATGTAATTCAATATGAATGACGAGATCTACTTTCCGGTGATAGTTGTAAGAGGAACTACTTCTATGTATTTTGTAAAGTATTCTATTGCTGTGATTATAAACTTGTTTCCATTGGATGAAGATGGATTCATATTTCCTACAAAATCTAGTCCCCATTGACAAAAGGGCCATGTTGACGTGAATGGATGTAATTCTTGAGCTGGTGCATGGATCAGATTACCATGAATCTGACACTTTTGGAATCTTTCTCCATACATGGCTAGTAATACCCTAAACGGAGGAGTTTCTTCACTAGAGTTATACCACTCAAATGAGTGCCACAAATACCTTCATGAAGCTCACACAAGGCAATCTCAGATTCATTATGTTCTAAACATCAAAGTAAGGTACCATCTATACCTTGACAATAAAGGATGTCGATGATTAAAATATGTCGGACGGATTGGCAGATGAAGTTGCGTTTTTGGTTCTTGGAAAGATCGGGAGGGAGGATGTTGTATTTTAAGTAAGAATAGGTTTTCTCATAGACGAAAGATTCAATGGTATCTAAATGACATATGGTACTAGATTTCGAACTATTATAAGAAGGAAATGATACTTGTTCTACCATAAACTCATAAGGGCCATGTTTCTCTGGCAATTATAATAGTGAAGCAATCATCGCCATAGCATCTGCCACTTTGTTCTCTGCCCTTGAGATTTGATCAAATTTGATATTGACAAAGTATTGTTTTAGATCATCTATCAGCTGTTTATAGGGCATCAACTTTTCATCTTTCATCTGATATTCATCATTTACTTGATAAATGACTAGTTGAGAATCCCCATATACCTATAATTCTATGATCTTCCATTCAATTGCTACTTTGAATCCAATGATTAATGCCTAATATTCCACCACATTATTGGTACATTGAAACATCAATCTATAAGATTTCGGGATAGTGTGTCCTTGAGGTGTGATGAACAAGATCCCTGCTCCAGATCGTCGTTGTGTATATGATCCATCAAAGTACAATATCCATTGTTGTGGTGTCACTGTCAGAATGTCTGCATCAAGAAACTCCATTGTCATAGGTCAATCATCTGGTAAAGGAGCTTCAACCAATTGTTCGGTGATTACTTGACCTTTGATGGATTTTCTTTCCACATATTGAATATCAAACTCACTTAAAAGCATGACCCATTTGGCCAGTCTACCTGTTAAGGCCGCCTTACCGAGTAGATATTTTAAGGGGTCAATTTTTTCTATGAGCTTGATTGTGCGAGTCAACATGTAATGCCACAAATGTTGAGTAGAAAATACCACTGCCAGATAAGATTTCTCAATGAAAGTGTAGTTTATTTTATAGCCATTCAAAGTTTTGCTGATGTAGTAAATGGCTTGTTCCCTTCCTTCATAATCTTCTTGTGCCAATAGTGCCCCTAAAGAAATATCCGTTGTTGTGATGTATAGTATTAGAGGTCTTCCTTCTGTAGGTGGCATGAGAATAGGCAGTGACATCAGATATTGCTTTATTTGGTTGAAAGTTGCTTCACACCCTTGATCCCATTTGAATACAATATTTTTATGTAATAGATGATTGAATGGATGACTTTTGTCTGCTAGCTGGGAGATGAATCTCCTGATTGATTGTAGCGTTCCCTATAGTGACCTTAAATGATTGATGTTTCTAGGTGGTGGAATTTCCATTATTGCCTTTACCTTTGCTGGATCTACTTCAATACCCTTTTCTAACACTATGTATCCCAAGAGTTTTGCTGATGTAACCCCAAAGACACATTTCTTAGGGTTTAGCCTGACATTGAAATTTTCTAGCCTTGTGAAGATTTTGCCCAGGATATCCAGATGTCCTTCCCTAGAATAAGATTTAGCCAGAATATCATCCACGTAATCCTCCTTCAAGGTGTGCATCATATCATGAAATATCGTGGTCATTTCTATTTGATAAGTTTCCCCTGCATTTTTCAAACCGAATGACATGACATTCCAATAGAAGGTTCCCCATGGACATGTAAATGCAGTTTTCTCTTGATCTTCTGGAGCTATCTTAATTTTGTTGTATCCGGAGAAACCGTCCATTATTGACAACATGGCATGCCCTGCCGTTAGGTCCACAATGATGTCTATATTAGGTAATGGGAAATCATCCTTGGGGCATGCCTTATTCAGGTCCCTCAAATCTATACATATCCTGATACTATTGTCCGGCTTTGAGACAGGTACAATATTTGATATCCATTCGACATAATCAATAGACCTAATGAATCCAACATCTAATTATTTCTTTAGCTCAGCCTTTACCATTAATGCGATATGGGGATGCATTTTTCTCAATTTTTGCTTTACAGGTTTGATTCCAGTAGGCAAAGACAAATGGCGCATTAGAAGATTTGGGTCCAAACCTAGCATATCGAAATATGACCAAGCAAAGTTAATGCTTCTTTCTTCAAATAATTTGATAAATTAAGGTCTCTCTTGCTCTGTCATAGATTCTGCTAGATGTAAAATATTTGCTTTTCCTTTATTGCCAATGTTTACAGACTGTGTTGGCTCCACCAAAATTGATGATCGTTCATGATAATGCTCTGGAAGAGTGTCAAATATCCCATCTTTTAGTGCCTCAGAGAGGTTTTCATTGTTAGATGCGTTCTTTATTTTTTCTTTTTCAAGATCTAATGCTGCCATAGAATGGTTTTCACCATTAGATCCATTCTTCTTGTTTTTACTTTTGCAACTGGAAGATTTGACACCCTCCTGTTGAGTCGCATCATAATGAGAGTTATGGATAGAATTTGTATTAGGTTCGTCACAACATAGGAAATTTATGATGGCATCATCATTTGTAAATATGGGTACATTTATAGGTTCAACAGGTTCCTAGTCAATAAGGTCGGGATGGACTAAAGGCATGAAGTCATCGGATTAACTTAGGTTAATGGGGGTAAGGATTAGGACAACTATGTCATCATAGTCATTATTAGGGATGTCGAGATCAATGATGGTACCCTCTTCAAGATTGTCTAGTTCACTCGATGTCTGTTCGTCCTCACTTGAGTCATTGATATTTTGTGATCCTAATACGAATGGTCTAGACCTAGAGCTCTGTCCCTCCTCACGTGTAGGTGCATATTGTTTTATGACATCAATTTGGATATTTGTGTAAGATATATCGAAACATAGATTCCATTCATATTCATTAGAATCTGTTTTAGAGCTATCTCTAACCTGAAGGATTCTTTCAACAACTTTCTTTGTCATTTCTTGTTTTTGTTCTTCTGAGTATCCTAGTCCCGTCTTATCTTTTGAATGAAGAGTAAGAGGATGAATAGGTTCTATGATGCCTTCCTTCCTTTTTCCAACAGGTTCCTATCCTTCATAACTCATTTTTTCCAAAATAGATTTCCATTTGCCATACTTATCTGTGTTGATGTTGATGTTCGTTGATGTCGATATTTCTCCATCTTTGTATAACCGATTGAGGATAGATTTATCTTCTGATTCATCCTTTATAGTACCATATTTTACAAATATTTCTTCTAGAACTATGACAGGTAGTGATGTTTGATGTTTGATCATTGATGGTTGGCCATATGTCTTTGGAGATGGCATTAATTGTAAAAGATTAAGAGATTGCTCAATAGAATATTGTACCATTCCCCTATTTGTCAGCTGGACCTATTCTTGGAATTTCTATGATAAAGAATTTTGGGGATTTGGATTGTCTGTTAATTCAATTTCAACAAGACTTGCATCTTTTGATTTATCCTTTTTCTCTACCCACTTGGTGATAATGTTTGGATGTTTTTCTTCATTTGATGAATGTGAACTACATGCTTCCCTATTGTGAGGCACAGAGGTGTCTTGAGAGATTCTGAGTGTGTCACAATGCTGAGGATGATTATAATTGGCTGATATAGTCACCTCCTGTCCATTTACTAGGAATTTTAAGCATTGGTGATATGTGGAAGGCACTGCCTGCATTTCATGAATCCATGGGCATCCTTAGAGTATGTTGTAAGTTAATTCTTTTTCCAGTACTTGGCATGCTATGTGTTTCATCATCAATCCCACTTGAATGGGTAACATAATTAGTCCCTTAGAAGATATCTCTTCCTCATCATATGCCTTTATTGTCATTTTCGTTTGGGCATCAATAACATTATCTGAATACCCTAGTGCACAGATTAAATTTAGAGTGCAAATGTTCAAACTAGCTCCCCCATCTATTAAGACTCTTTTGACACAATGATTGTGGATCAAGACTTCAATATGGAGTGTGGTGTTATGGGGATGGTTAAGTGATACATCATCCTATTCAGAGAATGATAGACAATGTGGTGTACTCAAATGTCCCACCATAGTTTGGAATTGGAAAACACCTAGATTTTTCGATACCATAGTGGCAACTAGTGCTTGTTCTAGAACCTCCTTATGTGATGGTGATAGTTTAAGGTGTTCCAGTATTGATATCTACACTGGAATTTTTTGAAGTTGATTAATAATGTTGTAATGAGATGGAGGTGGAGTTGCGTTTTTAGGCGCAAATCCCTTTAAGACTACCTTGGATTGTCCCCTTGTCATTACATTTACTGGTTGATAGTCTTGTCGTTCTCTGATTTTTAAAATGTTTATTTTATTTTCAGAGACTTGTATGCTTGGGAGAAACTCCAAAGGGGTAATGTTGTTGGTTTTGTGTTTGTCCATGTTATGACCAACGCTATTATCATTTTCTACTTTGGTAAGGCAAAGGATCATGGTATCATAGACATGATTGATATTTTTACCTTTGTTGTTCATAGAAGATGATGCTCCTTTGTCATAGTTTGGTAAAGGGTCCTTGAAGGCTGTATGATCATTATTGTTTTGGCGTCGCTCTATATATACCTTGTTATTGTCGATCAGATCTTGAACTATGTGTTTTAACTCCATGCAATCATTAGTCTTGTGGCCTTTATTATTTTGGAAGTTGCAATAATCTGCGTCATTCCACCATGGTGGTTTGACCTTTGGATCCCAAAATCTTTCTTCCCGCGTAGTGATAAGACCACTTGTGACTAGTTCTTTCATTGTTGATTCCAATGTTTGGCCTAAAGGTGTGAACGTAAGCCTGTTTGATGATTTTTGGTACGTTTGCGGTTTTGGGATTTCGTTGTTTTGAATGATATTTGACTTGACGATTTGATTGTTGTTTTTATTTTTTTTTAAAGTAGATGCTGTCAAGTTAAAAACGGGTTTGGTATTTTGTAAATCATTTTCCGTTTAATTGGTTTTTCATTGTTGGAGTATTGATTTGAGGAGTTTGTGTTATTTGATTTTTCGTTTAATGTTTAATAACCCCTCTTTTGACCAGCGCTTCTTCACTCTTAAGGCCATTTTCTACCACTTTTTCAAATGTAGGAGGACATTGTAATTCGAGTCTGTAACTCATCTCGTCCGTCAAATTGTCTATGAACAAATCCATTTTTTCTTCCTCAGGAATGGAGCGAGGATATCTAGCGAATAGTCATTGCCATCTTTGTAAAAAGGACATGAATGTCTCCCCTTTGTTTTGTTTCATGTTATATAGATCCTTTATCGTGACATCATGTTGGATGTTAAAAGAATATTGGGAGATGAACCTATTGACGAGCTCTTCAAAGGTTCATATTCCTGGTTGCAATTTGGAAAACCATTCCATACATTGCCCTCCTAAACTTCTTGGAAATAACCCCATCAGGTAAGTTTCCTCTTGAGCAAACTCTAGGTTCATGGTCTTGAATTCCTGGATATGATTGATCGGATCTGTCTTTCCACTGTATTTGTCATATTTTGGAAATTCGTAGTGTCTAGGGAAAGGTATCATGTCGACTGTTGGGTCAAAAGGATAAGGACAAATGTCCTATAATGCATACTTTTTCGTGTTTCCCTTTGTCATATCTTGTATTTGTTGTTGTAAGTTCTGCATTTGGGTTGTTAAGGCAACAACCGGATCTACACCTTGTGTGTGTTGTGGTATTTTAGTTTCATTTGTTCTAGGTGCTTCTTTTAAGCGATTTACTTCGAAGTCTTTGGGAAGCTTGGCACCTGATTCAACCATCATTAAGAGATATTTCTCCATGTCTTGCTCTAAGATCTTTTCCATGAATTTATGGAATTTTGGATCCTGTTGTGCTATTTGTATGTCTTCTACTGTTAGTTCATTCTTATCACTTTGATGTTAGCTATTCCAGGGATTTTCTTTTGCCATTGTATTTGATGTTTCAAGTTCTTTTTCTAAGAGCCTCTATTTTTATAACCTGATGAAGATTGGCATACAAGTGTTTTTCTCTTCCTACCAAACTTTGATCTTCTATGTTGGAAAGATGTCAAGTGAATTATTAACAAAGTCAAATAAGATGATGTATCCTATTGATAAGACTAGGTTAAAAATTTGATTAGTATGCCTCGTTTCATGATAGTAGGATGATAATATCCCGATGACAAAAATTTAGCTTAATAATCGAGATTTTGTTTTGTTTTGACACTTTTTTGATTTGCAAGATCTGTTTTTTAGTTGAAAAAGACTGGTAACTAGTAGGAACCTATATGATTTTGGTTTCTAGACAGTGTCTCTGTTAAAAAGATACTTCTGTTTTGACAAAAATCCGTGTTTAGATGAAAAAAAATTGACTGCTATGTTTTGAAACTCTTTGTTTTGAAAGCGCTAAAACAGAGTTCAGGAGTACTAAAATAGGACTTGGAAGCGCTATTTCGTAGAAGTGCTAAAACAGAGTTTAAAAACACTGAAACAGATAATGGGAGCGCTATTTTTGTGAAAATGCTAAAACAATGCTTGAAAGCACTGAAACAATGCTTGGAAGCGCTATTTTATGGAAGTGCTTTAACAGAGTCCCAAAGCACTGAAACAGATTTCCAAAGCGCTAATACAGAGGGTGGACGGTTAAGACTCTTTATTGCAAAACTTGATTTGGCCTTGTGGAGTATTCGATCATCGGTTGTGGGATGTAGGATTGATGTATGCGTTGAATATGATTATGATACTATGTGAGGGCTCTCCTTTGGAAGAAGGCTCGTGAATAAAGAGGTTATGTGGTGTAATTAGCGGTATAACCTCTAGCGAAATCGTGATACCTATGAATGAAGGTTCTATGTTGCAGCAATATTTTTTGACTTTGATATAAGAAATGCCTTTTCCTCAAAATATTTTGGTAACCAAGTGGTCTCTTGGGTTTCTTGACTTTGATGGTTTTCTTGACAAAATTGGTTGATTTCCACTCTCGATCATGAATTTTTCTAACCTAATTTGATTTGCGGTTTCTTGGATGATCTGTTATCTGATTTATAATGATTTTGAAAACACAACAAGCAAATTGTAGAATAATTGTTTTAAACTTAGAAGCTGAACAGATAGTGTATATTCAAGAACCACGAATGGTCCTTATTGATTTTCACTGGTTTGTTTTAACAAATATATACTTTCAAACATACTCACTCTTAAAGTCAAAAAGGTCATTGTTATACTCAACAACCCACATCTTAAAACTGCGTTGACTCACACAGCTGTATCACCCCCTAGAGGGCGCCCGTGTTTTTGTCATTTCTAGGTGCGTACTCAAAGTTGGATTTCTCGTCCTCTGAGCAAACAGTCCTTGGAAATTATATGGTGAGTGTCTTGGGGGAAGATTCTTCCCTCCCCTTGCACTGTGAGTATTACAACGTCTGGTTACTGACTCGTTTGGATACTATGCTATGGTTCTTAGATAGGGTTTCCGTGTGGTGCGTCAAATGATAGACTCCCTTAGGAGACCTCCCAACCTTTAGAACAAAGGCTTTAGGGATGGTCATCTTGCACACTACCATCAAGTTGTACTTTCATCAACAACTTGCATTTGATTAGAGTGGGTTGGAATCCTTGGCTTTAGGTGTTCCCACTTAGGTCGTTCCCGTAAGGTGAGTACTTTTTCCCACTACGGTAGGCCTTCTAAAGGTTTTAATAAAAGTGAAAAATTGCATGAAAATAAAGGATGAGTCTGGAATTTTGATCACCTAGTTAAGGGAAGAGCATAAGCTTATTCACCACACAAGCACAACAGATAAATGATTCATTTTAAGCCCAAAATACAAATTTTGCTAATCTATGTGAAGATTTTGCTTCACAAAAGTCATGTTGTCCATTTTAATTGATATAGAAAAAGTGTGATGGCTACCCTAGGATTGATAAATTTTAAACCAAAATGGCTACCCTAGGATTGATAAATTTTAAACCAAATGACTATCCTAGGATTGGTTCATTTTATTCCAAATGGATCAAAATTAAATTCTGGTCGTGGTCGCATCAAATTCAGATAACTAATTATAGAAGCGCTAAAATAGTCAATGAAAGTGCGATAGTATTTACCAGATGCACTAAAATCGAACACGCTAAAATAGAGCTCTGAAGTGCCAAATTTTCCAATGAAAACGCTATATCAGCTGTACTGGAGATGGGTGGTCGATGCACTAACACAGTTCATGGAAGCGCTACACTTTTTCTTTGCAGAAGTGCTAAAACATTTAGCGGTTGCGCTATAGTTTTACGGAAGTGCTGAAACAGAGCATGGAAGCACCATAGTTTTCCACGGATGCGCTATAGTTTTTGATGGAAGCGTTATAGTTTTTGACGAAAGCGCTGAAATAGAACACACCGAAAACTTGTAAGACACTTTTCAGAAAAAATTGCAAAATATGGGGTTAATGCCCCATGGTGGGCGCCAAATTGTAAGTGTGAATAAGTAAACAAAGTAAAAACACTCCTTATTATATCAAATATTAAGCAAATAATCTACTGAAAGCATCTCATTGTCTCCTATCTTTAAAGATTTATTAAGCTACAGTGCTCTCAGATTTAAATGAAACACTATGACTGTTAAAATGACAATCTAAAGAACGAAATGATGCTAGATGCAATGATGTGATGCTATATGATAATGCTAAATGATAAAAGAAACTACTATAACATGAATTGACATAAAACCTAATGAATGAAGCTACAGGATGCAACCATGATTATGATTCTAAAATGCTAGATGCTTGAATTTCTTGATGCTTGAATGATTTCTTGTAGAGTAAGATTGCATAAACTTGATAATCTTGGATCCTTTCTTTGTTGAATGAAGCTGTATTTATAGATTTCCCAGCAACAGTTTTGCATAGGGGCAACAAAGTAGAGGCTTGGATTCAATCTGGAGGATTGAATGGTGAGAGATGGAGGAAATGGAGAAGATTTTGGGAATTGTCTCTACCCATGAAAACACTAGGCAAGAAGATATGAAGGATTGATGGAAGAGGATTGAGAGATGGATTTCCAATTTGTCTCCAATTTGTCTCCAAATCTTCCCATGAAGATTGAATCAATTAATTTAGACATACTTTTGACATAAATTAGACATAGGATATCTAATTTGATTTTGAAGAAATATAGAGGAATATTCTTTATGCTTTTTTTTAAATATTTTTATTTATTTAAATTAGCAAAAGAGGGATAAATAAATTTAATAGAACAAACTATAGAATTTGTTTATTAAATTAAAATAGAAGAATATGATAATTAATCAATAAAGTGTTTGATCTTTATTTAATTAATTAAGATTGATGTAATAGAATAAAATAGGGGAAATGATAATTAAATCAAACAAAGTATTTAATTTTTTTTATTTAATTAAGATGAGATAATAGAAAAATTAGAAGAATTTAAATGTGAATGTGAACGTGAACTATATAAATAAATATTTATATTTATTCAATAGTAGAGGAATTTAGGATAATTAATCAAATAAGTCGTATTTAATTAATCAGATTCTCCAGACCAATTTTAGGTGTATACAGTTGTCATATGGGTAAATGAATAGACACTTTATATACATGAAGAAAACTAGAGGAGGCTGAAAAGGCCTTAGCTATCTTTTTCCCTGTTTGTCGAAAGAAGCACAACAACGAGGAGTGTCCATATAATAGAACAAAGATATATTCTTTAGAGGAAGCCAATAGGGACACTACTCTAAAACCTCTTCTTATAAAAATGACCGAGGTAGAATACACAGATGAACCTGTTTACTTTATGGCCCAAAGTAGATCGTGGCAACCAAGAGCAATGCCCCCACCTGATTACCAAGTTGCACCCCAAAATCCTTTTCAATAGAATTCCTTCCCAAACCAGTCTGGATGGTATGGAAATTGGCAAAAACCTCTATACTACCCCTAGTGGTCACAACAATATCCACCTGCTCCACAATCGTGTCAAGCATGGCAAGCACCACCACCACCCTATCCACAATATCAGTCATTCCCTCTATATCCACTACCTCCAACTATAAACCCATATCAGCAATCCCAACAACTCTTACCACCTGTCCTGTTATCTAATCAACCTTCTAGTTCAACCCAACCACCAAAAGCCACACTAATGCCTGCACAACCAACATCCAATCCAAACAATAAATGAATCAACCAATTTATAATAATGAAGTGATAGGATTCCTGACTTATCTTGTGAATGCATTGGAGATTGACGGTGTAAATCTAAGGTCAGGGAAGAACCTTCAAGGACCAACCATCACAGAAGTTGAAGACCATCTAGTTGAGCCCGAAGAAGAGCAACCAAAGCCTTCATTTCCACATAGGTTGTAGGAGCAACCAAAGCAACACAAAACATTTCAATCTGATTTTGATTTTATGAATGAGTTGCGCAATGTTAACATTAATATTCCTTTGTTGCAGGCTATTTGAGATATTCTTGTGTACACTAAAGTAGTTAAAGAACTTTGTGGGAGGAAACAAAAAAAGAAGCAAGTTCCCAAGATAGTCCAAGTCATTGGACAACTTGTAGACTTGATGCTAGGAAAGATCTCAGTCCCTAAGTATGTGGATCTGAGAAGCCCAATGATTAAGGTACGTATCAGTGATATAATCATTCCAAATACACTGGTGGATCTAGGAGCAAATATAAATGTAATGACTAATGAGACCAAGGAGAGGTTGGCCCTTCAAGGACTTAGACCTACTCCAATGATCTCGCAAATGGCTGATCACTCCCTTGTAAAGCTAGAAGGTATGATAGAAGATATCATTATTTCCATTGAGTCTTGGGAGTACCCAACATATTTAATGAATTTACAACCAAAGATTAAGCTGGGGGGATATCCCTTAATTTTAGGAAGACCTTGGTTAGCTGCTACTAATCATTTTATTAATTTTAGGTCTGGAAAAAAGGTGATCTTGAATGGGGAGCAAACGAAGCAGTTAACGCTGTACCCTCTAGCACAACCATTACTGGAAATAGAGGATCCTGTATGGATTGATATCGACTTAGAGGAGTCTTTACCTATTTTGACAATAGATCAAAGTAGGGAATTTGAAAATGTTTCAGAAGACACTGTTATTAATCATTTATTAAAAAATCATTATTTAGTTGATAATGATCTTGAGACAATGATTTTTCCTACGCGCATAAGTGATAATTGCCCGTTTGGAAATTTTCCATTAGTAGGTAGTTCATAGTCTGTTTAACACTTTATTACTTTGCATCAATTATTACCACATGATTTTTTATACCTTCCATTTTTGATGTTTGCAGATACTAACCCAACTTCATCTAAATCACAATTACTTGCAGTAGATACCCTGTACAGTCCCAAGCTATTGAGATCTTACCTGGTCAAACACTTAACATCAATCCCAGTTTGAATGAATACCAATCGAAAGAACTGATTGAGATGTTGTCTACCCATCAAGAAGCCTTTGCTTGGGATGATCAAGATATGAGGGGTATTCATCCCGCTACTTGTTCAGACCATATCTATATAGAAGAAGAGTAGACCTATGTGATAACCCTAGAGAAGGTTAAACCCAACCTTATGAGAAATAGTTAAGGAAGAACTTCAAAAGTTGCTAAATGTAGGATTTATCTACCCTATGTCAGATAGCCAATGGGTGTCCCCACTTGTAGTAGTACCTAAAAATAATGGAAAATGGCATATATGTGTTGATTATAGGGCCTTTAACAAGGCCACTAAGAAAGATCATTTCCCACTTCCTTTCATTGACCAAGTCTTAGAAACCTTAGCTTAGAAAAAGTTCTCCTTTCTTGATGGGTTCAATGGGTATAACCAAATCCATATTTCCTCGAAAGATCAAGAAAAAACTACTTTACCTACCACTGGGGAACATTTTCCTACAATGTCTTACCTTTCAGACTATGTAATGAATCCGCTACTTTCCAACGAGTTGTTCTAAATTTTTGCTGATTTAACTCATGATTTCATAGAAGTGTATATGGATGAATTTACTATTTATGGTAACAAATATGAGGAAGCTAAGACAAATCTTGAGAGGGTACTTAAACAATGTATTGATACTAATCTTTCCTTAAGTCATGAAAAATGTCATATCTTAATGACTGAAGGTATTGCGTTGGGTCATTATGTTTATGAAAAAGGAATTGAGGTAGTACAAAAAAGATCAAGATTATTCAAGACTTGTCTATTCCTACTTATCCAAAGGATGTATGTAGTTTCCTAGGACATGCTATTTATTATCACAGGTTTATTCAAAATTTCAGCAAGATTGCCTCACCCTTATTTTTGTTGCTAGGAAAGGATGCAAAATTCTCATGGAAATCGAAATGTTAGAAAGCTTTCAAAGAAATCAAAGGTTAGCTCATCACAACACCTATTCTATGAGGAACAAATTGGGAACTATCATTTCATATACATATTGATGCATCAGATACTTCTATGGGAGCCGTCCTTGGACAAAAGGAAGACACCCTCTTTTATTCTATTTATTATATCAGTAAGAATTTTACCAGTGTAGAGGTAAATTATACTGTTACTGAAAAAGAGTTTTTGGCTATAGTTTATGCAATAAATAAATTTTTCCACTATATCACTGGATATAAATTTTTTGTACATACAGATCATTCTACCATTATATTTTTGATGAAAAAACCTATCATTACCGGGCTAGTGATTCAGTGGTTACTTCTTTTGTAGGAGTTCGATATTACTATCCTCGACAAACTAGGGTGAGAGAATGTGGTGGCCGATTTTCTCTCCAGACTACAACGTGAAGATGAACCAACTCTAGTTGATGACACCTTTCCCGACGAGCATATTTTTGCTATATTAGCAAAGAATCCATGGTACACTGACATGGAAAACTACTTGGTTACCTATAGGTTCCCACCTCATTAATGTGATGCTCTTCCACTAAGGCCTTAATAATATCATGCGTTGGTGTGTGCCCAAAGAATGTCTTCAAAATTCTATGCGCATGCCACACATAACCTTACAAAGGACATTTTTCTACCCATAGGACCGCCCAGAAGATCTTAACCGCTAGTTATTATTGGCCCACACTCCACAAGGACATTAAGTGTTATGTTCAACATTGTGACAAATGTCAATGTATGGGGAAAACTACCCACTCTGAAAAAATGCCTTTACACCATCTGTTATTCATAAAACCATTTGGAAAATGGGGGTTAGATTTTGTAGGGCCCAATAATCCCCCTTCTTAGAATAAAGAATATATCTTGGTTTGTACATACTATGTCACTAAATGGGTAGAGGTAGTAGCCTTAAAGTATGCTAGGGATGCTAAGGTTACTAAATTTTTGTATTCTAAGATTTTAACCAAGTATGGTGTGCCTCACGAAATTGTCACGGACTTGGGAGCATGGTTCACCTCTGACTTGATTGCAACATTGGTATGAGAATATGAAATTAAGCATCAAAATTCTTCCCCATATCATCTGCAAGCCAATGGGAAGGTGGAAGTAACCAATCAAGAACTGGAAAATATTCTTACAAAGACAATATCATTGCATAAGAAAGACTAGGCATAAAGACTTCCTGAAGCAGTTTGGGCCTATTACACAACTTGGAAGACAACCACAGGGATGACACCATATGAGCTCATTTATGGCAAGAGGGTTGTCTTGCCAATTGAATTCAAAGTGAAGAATCTACGCACTACCCTTTAGCTTGGAATGAGTCTTAGTGAAGCACAAAAGGAGAGACTTTCTCAATTGCACTCACTCGATGAAATGTGTCAAGAGACTCTTTTCCATACAAAGGTGGTACAAAAGTAAAGATCATAGTGGCATGACCACTTCATTCGATCATGAAAATTCCAACTAGGGGATTGGGCATTACTCTATGACTCACGGTTCCAGAACTTCAAGGGGAAGTTCCACACTCGTTGGCTCAGTCCCTATGAAATTCAAACCATGTATGATAATGATGTTGTTCGACTGTATACTATGGATTCTAAATGCATGACTCTTCTTATTAATGGGCATCGTTTGAAGCTCTACAAATGACCCCTTTCACATGAAATGCTTTCCTATACTGTGATGGAGGAACTGACTCTCGTTCCTCTCACTTCTTCTAAATAATGTTGTTAAAAAAAAGCAATAAAATATCCAACAATGAAAACCCCTTGGGCATTGTTGGCTAGTTAGTACTTGAAAACCAAACTTCGGTAGGTACTAATTGCTAAATAAACTTGGTGGTGAAAACTGGTTTTCTAGCACTTCCAACTGTTGGTAGACTAAAAAATAGGTTACCAACGGTCTATCAGTGTAATTAAAAAAAAGAAAAAAAGAAGAGAATTGCAATATTGCACCATGAGCACCGCTTGATCAGTTTCACAATATCTTTGGTGCAACAAGAGCTTCACTTTGTTCCCATCACTTTGGCAATGTGAAGAAAGCTTCATATTGATCTTGTCGTTTCCTTTTCTCAACTTCTTCTTGTGGACCCTTTGTGCTGCTTCAATTTAGCGGTAGGACCTTTTCTTCCTGTCACTTTCTTGGTTCCTATCGCCTGGCCTCCGAGTGCTTCCATGGGATGGTTCAACTATGTGGGTCTTGTAGTCTTGTCACTACTTTCCATCTCCTCCACATGGATATTATCATCGATGTTTTTTCTTTCACATCTGCTCCACTTTTGATCAACCTCTCTTCTTCCATTCTATTGCATTATCATATTTTGTGGTTCAAATCTCTTTGTATTTTTAGTGATGTCATCTGCAACTTAGGTTTCACGCCATCATTTCTCTAGCTATCACATCACCGACCATTGGCCTCATGATTATTGGTATCAAGGAGTATTATCTCCTTTTAAACTTATTTAATGTTTTTTATTTCTCTAATAATTACTTGGTGTGATCAAGACAGTTCACCATTAAGCTGGGGGATATGGGTTAACCATTCATCATTATCTGAGTTGGTCGAGCATTACCTGATTATAATTCCACATCACTTGCCACCTCACATGGTTATCATAATCTTTTACCTATTATTACCCATAACCTACCATTGATAATTTTTGTTAATCATCTCCATTTACCTACTATTTTGCTTGCCACTATAATCGTTGTCGAAGCTCCTGTCGCATTCTCAACTCCATGGGAGGTGATCATACTAGACATGAAACTTTTCCATTAAAAAGCTTCTTTCCAGTGGAGAAGCGTATAAATTTTTTAAGCAGATTGCATGGATGACATACTTCGAGAAATTATGTGGCTTTGATGAAGAGGTCGCTATGGAGTTTGCTACAAGGTTTCATAAAAAGAGTGTTACTTTAAGGGGTTTACAATTTCCAGTCATAGTTCAGACGATTGCTTCAGTCACTGGCCTTCCTTAGACAAGAGATTTCTTCTTTCCTAACTCCAGCACAAGGGTCATAGATCTTAAGCTTCACTGTAAGCAGTTTTTGCAAAGAGTAGAGTCTGCCAAGTATGTGCAAGGCCAAGGTCACAAACGAAAGTCAACCCCTGTTGGTAAAAAAATGAAGAAATTGAAGAAAACCCCTAAAAAGCAGAAAGTTATCCTTGCAGCTACCTTCAGTCCACAAACTAAAAACACCATACCCATCACTAGGTAGAGTAAAAGAAGGACTTCCAGTCAGTTGGACAAGCTGTGGAAGCTACTCATTCCATCACCAATGTAGAGATAGTCACAACCAAGTCCTTAGATAAGGGTAAAGGGAAGGTTTCCAGGGAACTCAAGAGTCAGGATCGACATATGAAGAAACAATGATCCGAGTAAGAACAAAGGGAAACCCTTCCTTCCAAGGATATAAAAACCCTTGAGCAGCCACATGTACACCCTGATGAAGGAATCTTCGGCCAAGAAATGCACAATGCAGAGGAAAGAATTGAAGATGAAAAATACCCTAAGGGTGAGGAGATATGGAAGGATAAAACCCTTGTAACTAGCCTAGAGAGGGAATATGAAGAAGGTGAAGGCGTTCGTCCCAAAGGAGAAGTCCAACATAATGGGGAAACTTTGAATGCTAATATTGAAACTTTGGGTCATGCTGAACACATTGTAGGGGAGGAGGAGCACAATGGGGGAGATTCAAATCCTCATGGGAATGAGGATGTTGTAGGAGATGTTACAACTACAAAATGTCCTCCACCCCAGTTGAAAAGTGAGGCCACTATTGTTGAAAACGTTTGAAAGGCCCTTATTGTCATTTCCAATAAGACCCCAAAGGAAGATTGCAATCAACCGCTCATCCCATTTAATCAACTCTGCCAAGTCCTTACACAGTTGCAAAAGGAAAATGAGTAGCTAAAAGCACAACTACAGGGATATTTTGTGCAAAGTAAACAACAGAGGGAAGCAATTGATGAAGGAAGCACAAGGTTATGCCAGGGACCTGAGTCTTCTAGGGAACTACAATGCAGCTTGGATGCAGCTACTACTAGCACAATTCATTCACTTGGTTTGTATTCATCAGTTGCATGAGGACATGCAAATTCCTAAAGCTGGGAGAGAAATGATGGGTGCCAAATGTGATCAGTTTTTATGTCCTTTTTCCCTTATTTCATTCCTATTTTTCCTTTCTCCTAAGTCCTTTCTATTAATTGTTAGGGGAATAAAGAATATTTGATATGTTTTTAAAGAGGAGAGAATGCTTTCAGAATGCTAAAATTGTTGAGGTAATAATGTATTTTGGATGGTTTTCTATAGGAACTAAATGTGAAGTAGGAAACTCTGTGAAAGACAAATCTTGAAAGGCATAAGATGGGAAATGTGGGTTACGTGTGATGGAAGTATACTTGCTTTTATTTTTATATATTATTTCAAACTAGTTGTTTTGTAACTATTTTGGGTTTGTGGCTTGTGTCCAACTCAATCAGTTAGACTATTTAGTTTGTTGGCCATTGGCCATAACAAACTGTGTCTCTTTTATCATTTTATTTGGTGGCGATCGATGAACATACACACCTATATATATGTGTGTTTCGATCTAAATTGAATATATAGAATATACATAAAACTTTCAGTTGATGATATTATTGTGTTGAATATTGGATGCATTGATTGTGGTTTGAGATAGCCTAGACGTTCTTTTGTGCTCATCCTATGGACTAGAGGACGGGCCCCCTCTCGGGAAGATTAGTGAGATTGTTTTATGCTTTACTAGCTTAGATATTTTATATCTCATGAAATTTCATTTTTGTCGAGTGCATGTTTGTTAGGTGTGTTGTGAATCAGTTTAATTTCTACTCAAGGTTAAAAATCATTGATAATACAACCTGTGTGATTAATTTGGTACTAAAATAATTACAATGAATTCTCTAGGGAATGTAATTGTGATCCAAGGAGCAAGGAGTGTGTTTCTATTGTAGGTTAATCATCATGTTTCCCATTTTAGATTATGCTGTATTTCATTCTGTAAAGCTTTCCATCGCATTCCATTTGCTTCTCATCTCTCTACTAATGTATTCCATCCTCCCGTCGCATTTCATCTTCTTGTCGCACTCCAACCTCCTATCGCAATTAAACTTCATGTCGCCTGCACTATTTCAATACATCTTTGGAAACTAAATTCTTTCTTTTATTATTGTAATGGTTATTGTTAATATTTATACTAAAAAGTGTATACCATAATATATTGAGTTTGTGTTATTTAAGTTTAATCAAAACTAGATAGATTGGATGAGGTAGATAGGTAATAATTCAAGAATGAATTTCATTCATTTATGATTTGAAGAAGTGTGCTTTTGAATTTCAGATTGGAAAGTGTGTTTTAAATTCTTAGATGCATCCATCCCCCCTTAGTTCATTAGTTTTAGTCCTTAGGTAGATTGCCGCAACATTTTTCACAAGCTTACACCCTTGGGTTGACACTCGAAGGATAAATTGAGGAAACTATTATGAAATTCCCAAAGATTAGTCCAAACCTATTTGCCAATAAAATATAGGATTGCAAGGATAAATTCAGCCCATAGTTTAATCCAATCAATTGACACAACAACATGCAAGCAAGATGAAATTACCTTACCTCTCTTGAAAGAAGCAAATGATGCTTAAAGAAAACACTTCCTAAAGTCCTGGGTGTTAGGTCACAATGTTATTGACTTTGATGAGTGGTCAATGAGGCTATAATATTCAAGGGGCCTACTGGTTATGAAGCTTCTTGGTTGCTGCAAAATCAAACTCCTATCTAAACCTACTTTAATTGAAAGATAAAAAAGAGAAAAAGATAGATCAGAGATGCAAGAAAGAAAGGAATTTTGATTCATCTAATTAACTACACTTTTTTTTCATCAAGGAATTCCTAAATTAACTATAGAATAAATTAAAATATAACCAATACACAACTACATTCATTCACAATGCAAAAATCAACAGCATATTACAAATTTTCCAATACAATTGAACTAAAGAAAATACAAAAAATTTATTCATTCTGCAAAGAAATTCAAATCAAATGATTAACCAAACAAATAACACTCCAGAGTATAACTCAAAGCAGGTTTAAATCTAGCTATTCCTACTGTGGTAAAACATATAAGCAGTGTTTTCAAATTTGACAATCTTCACCGATGTACGTAAACCAATGTCTTTAAATCAACTCTACTACAATAATCATGCAAGAAAAATTCCTTGTCTGACTTACGCTAAAACTATATTCAACTCTCTAACATCTCCAAATCTATCTAACCCCTTCAAATGAGCTTTATTCAAAATTAAATAGCTCACTATATCATTATTCCCACCAAAACAATACATGTAAAAGAAGCTTTTCACATGCATGTGATCAATCTTGCGAAGGAAAATTTCATTTTCAACTCCCACTTGAATTTAGTTCACTTCAGTTTGAAGTTGCAACCTTCCAATTTGACTTTGAGTTTGATCCTTTGCCTAATGTAAAGCAACAATTTCTCCAAAAATAACTCCAAGTAGGACCACGAAACATTCAGTCCACTACTAGTTTGATAATCTTTTTGTGAAGATTTCCTCCTTTGCATGATTTCTTTGTGAACCATCATCAATGTGATCCATTATCCTTTTCAATCCATAAAAGAATTTGTAAAAATCACAATGTATTAAGTAACTTACAAAATTAATCAATCGAAAATTAATTTAAAAAATTAATTAATTTCAAATTATCCCAATTAAATGGAAATACAATTATCTTTTATTTATTTTATTTAAAAAGATTTATTTTATTTTTAAACTATTCTAACTTTTCATTTTTTTTTATTTTAATATTTTTACAATCTTTTTGTATTTTTTGGTCTTTTTTTTGTATTTTTTGTCTGTAAAGACCAGATGTGAAGTCGAAAAAGGAAAATGTGAAAAGACCAACATAAAAATTGAAGACAAACAACGATAGCCAAAAACAAAATGGGACAATGAGGTGAAAGGATGGTGAAGCAAGACATGGATTGGGATAGGAACAAAACCAACATGAACCTTTGGAAGGTTCAATGTTCTAGTTCCAACCCAAAACCCAATCCCAACAACAAAAGAGGAATTGAAAATGAGGATCAGAACGAAACCAAGAAAATGAACCTTTGGAAGGTTCAATGTTCCAATTCCAACCCGAAACTTGATCATGAGAACAAAAGAGGAATCAAAAATTAGGATCAGAACAAAACCAAGCACATGAACCTTTGGAAGGTTCAATGTTCCAGTTCCAACCTAAAACTTGATCCTGATGACAAAAGAGGAATAAAAAATTGAGATCGGAATGGAACCAAGAACATGAACCTTTGGAAGGTTCAATATTCTAGTTCCAAACTGAAACCCGATCGAAAATTGAGATTAGAACGAAACCAAGAACATGAACCTTTGAAAGGTTCAATGTTCCAATTCCAACCCGAAACCTGATTGGAAATCGAGATCAGAATAAAACCAAGAACATGAACCTTTGGAAGGTTCAATGTTCCAGTTCCAACCCGAAACTTGATTGGAAATCATGATAAAAACAAAACCAAGAACATGAACCTTTGGAAGGTTCAATGTTCCAGTTCCAACCCAAAACCCAATCTCGACAACAAAAGAGGAATACAAAATTAGGATTGAAATGGAACCAAGAACATGAACCTTTGGAAGGTTGAATGTTTCGTTTGCAACTTGAAACTTGATCCCGAGAACAAAAGAGGAAGAACAAGGAAAAAAGGAAAACAACCCCTAGGACCAAAACCAAAACATAAAGGCAATCAAAATAAAGGGAAACAAGAAGGAAAAGACACAAAGACAAGGAAAAGGGGAAAGACATGAGATAAAGAAAACAAAGTGAAAACACAAAATAGAGGAAAATAAAGGGGGTCCCCAACTTCACCAAGCGAAAAGGTGGGGTGTGTATGCAAGACATAACAAATAGGTTTGTCTAACACCACCTCTTGTGCATTATTATCCTAACCATGAATGTTTTTAGCCAAGGAATTCACCATGGAGTAGCAAGTAATGTCACGATTGGAAATACTATCAATTTGTAGTCTCTTGTCTAACACCATAACATGTACATTATTTTTTCCATGTTTGGAATTAGGCACAGAGTACAAATTAATGTTGTTACTAACTTCTTTATTATCCCCATCCTTATTATTTTTGGTATTAGGGTCTAGTTGTAGGCTCTTTTCTAACTTCTAGACTTGAGCAACATTTTTTCCATAGTTGGGATTAGTCACAAAGTGTAAGTCTAATTTAGAATTATTTTCTTTATTGTTCAAATCACTATTGTTAACAACAATAGAATCCCTTTGTAGGCTCTTGTCAAACACCAAAACATGTTCTTTATTTTATCCATGTTTGGAATTAGCCACTAAGTGCAAAACAATTTTTCCTTCTTTATTGTGATCAAGTCTAGTTTTATTAGAGTTAGTCAAACCACTTGAGTTTTGCAGATTTCTAAGACCTTTATCTTCATTCTCAATATCAAGGACAATATTCATGACCTTAGAGGAGACAACATTAATCATTTATTGTGGGATCTTCCCATCATATTGAACTGAGTCAAGAGTCTTCATTACATTTCCACATTTATTATGTTATTCTTTAAGTAGGGGTTTTGAGTCCCCTGATTGAACTAACCCACCAATGTGATCCTTTCTATGTCTTGCATTATTCTAGGAAATATAATGTCTAATATTTTCTAACACTATCTCATAGGCATTTTTTTATGTCCATCTAGGTAGTATTAGGAACCAAAGATAGGATGTTGTCTAGAACATCTTGGGAGCATTCATCTGAAAGAGGTGGAGAAAAATCCCCCAAGCCTGCATTTAGACTCACAATATTTTGTCTATCTAGTTTCCATTTTATATTTGAATAGAGACCACCATTATTACTAAGTTCACATCATTTAGAGTATTCAACTTTCCTTTTAATATTATAGTATGTTGGCTATTATTAATAGACACATGGGTAGTGATACATGCATTTGACACAAAATATTTTTGTTTACATTATCAACATTGTTGGTTATACCCAAGTCAAAAATTTGGGAATTAATCTCTATGATGTTATTGGAAAGCATATTGTCCACTAGGACAAGAATTTCCAACAAAGAATTGGGGACAAAATTAGAAATAATGTATGAACTAGAAGGAGGAGTAGGGGTAGGGTTAGAGGGACACTGGCTACCAATAAGATTGGGTAAGCTCTCAAGACCGAGACTGGGAGAGGACTCAAGGAAAAGAGTTCCCAAGCCATTGGAACTTGGATTAGGGTGGGTAAAAGGGTTAACAACCTAGCCGACACTCGAGCTAGATAAAGCAGAATCACTAACAACAAAGCCAAGGCCATGGAGCCCAACAAAATATTTTGGTGAGCCTATAAAATCCACATTGTTGATAGAGGCCTCCAAAGTTGGTTTATCTCTAACTACCTTTGCAAAATTATTCTCATATCCATCATTTTTGAATCACCATTAACTATTTTAAGTTTGGCTTTAGGGTTTCATGTTCTATTTTTAATGATAGGACAATTTTTCCTAACATGTCGTTCCCTCTTGAACAAGAAGCAATCATTGAGTCCTCCAAGTATTTCTATGTTGTATGAAGAAAATTTTCCGCCCAAATTTATGTCTATCACCTCGAGGATTTCAATTCTTAAAGATAATGAGAAAAGGACTCTTGCATCCATATGGAGGAGAGTGGCCTTATTCTCCTCAGTTCTCAAAACATTTCCAATTAGGGAAATAAGTTTTGGCAAGAATGCCCATAATAATGGAGGAAATTTTTTTATGGTTACCCACCTAGGGTAAGACAATGTGATCCACCTCTTTATTTAAGGCTTTTGGAGATTAGTTTAGGGCACGAAACATATAATTCCTAATATTCTAATATTATTTGTTATCTTTCTCCTACATACTATGTTCTTTGAAAAATATCAATATTCCACATTGAACCATTCTACAAAAAGAGATTTGTAACCCTAATTTTGTAATCCATACATTGTTTATCCACTCATCTAAAAAATTCCTAACATGCACCTTTTTGCAATCAAGCGTAGTGAGGAAAATAGTGATTTTCTTTAATCTAGCCTCTTTTTTACCTAATGCATTGATCATATCAAAGTTAGGGGAGATAGAAATTATTTTAGGCCCATCATGAGGACACTTACCTTTTTCTCCATGATCATTTCCTCTTCCATTGCCCCCTTCATCCTGTGTTAACGAATTTTACATAGGGAGAGATGGTTTGTTTACCTTCTGCAACAATATCACAAAAGGATTTTTCCTTGCCTTTATCTCCAAATGACCCCTCTAGATAATTTGGGAGGCTCACCAAGCTCTTTAGCACTTGCATCCATTAATTAGGTGTGTACAATCAAATGTAAATGCTAGGGGACAATAAATGCAACCCGCCAAGAATAAACATGCAAATAGATATGCAAGGAAAGGAAGCACCATAAATCAAATAAGTGAACAAAAGGTTCAAGAAACAATGTAAGGCCTTTCTAATGTTCATAAAATTGGTGTTCATGAGTGGACATGCAATTTAGAGGACAGGTTCCTAACTGAATAGTTCACCAAACCCTCAAAAAGGCTTCATTAAATCATCAACTAGAGCTCATAAGATTTTGACAATGTTGGCACTATATGTGCATTCAAGGATCCTTACTACACCCTATATCGATGAAAAATACGTGGTTACAAATGTATGAAAACTATAAAGGCTGGAAAGGGAAGTAAACTATCAAATTAAAAAGCAAAGGAAATAGCATGAATTTGTTGCTTATGCTACATGTACCTTTTGCTTAACGTTGTAACTGCTAACTACTGAATCTGAGCTTGCAACTAACACTACTGACTTTTGACTCCTAACTTATTCAGAGATTAACTCAACATAATGTTACAAAAAGTAACTCATGCTATAATACATCATTCATGGAATTCATGTACATATAAGTGAGAATTCAAATAAATGGATACAACAATATAACATCTAATCTAATGCAAAAAATAGGAGGGGTTGGTACCTCGAGTTGCTGTGCCCATAGGAGATATCAAATACACACTATTGATTAAAAAGTCACGACTATAACTAAACTCCTTTATTGCATAAGAACTAAACTTATTACAATCTGACAAGAATCTTCAAAATATTTCCCATTCAGAGATACATATCCATTACAAGTAAATAATAGAAAACTAACAACAATAAAGTATTGTCTGGTAAAACAATCCAAAAACTAGATTTTCTCCTCAACCACCAAACCCAATATATAGGCATGAGAGGAGCTTTATTCACACAAGGACTAAAAATAGAACATAAATGTACATGTCCACTCTCCCTCAAGAATAGGGAGAGGACTAGTTTGTGTAACTAACAAACATAATTAAAAAAGAAATAAGAAGAGAATTCAAACAATAAATTTGCCTTAATGGTATGATAGAGACATGCTCTATGCAAAATGTCATGTCATTAAGCTTTCCCACTCATAGTAGACTCCTTCCTATCATATTATTTGGTTCTAGTGATGACTCACAATTGACCATTCAATGGTCTTCTTCATTCCTTCCTAGAGTTATCATGTTTCAAGTATTCTAGCTTCTCTCTTGCAATTGGCTGCAGCCTTATGTTGCAAACTATAAATCCAATTGTTGTGGGTTACAGTTCTCCTTAGCTGTAAAAGGTTAGTTTCATCCTAAAGCGTACACATCATTAATAATCATAAATCAAGCATAAAATCATATTGAATTTCATGAACATTCATACATACACACATACAAATACCATCCTATCATAATTATATTTCCACATACTAAAGTCTAGTTTAAGATGCATGAAAGATATACAAGATGTATAAGTCTTAGGATTGTCTGTGAACTTTGCAGGTTGAAAAGATAAAAGTCATGAACTTAATGAAAGAAAACCAACTATTATCTAAGCTCATTATTTCCCCAACTAAGCCTTTTTCTTGTCCTCAAGCAACTTTCAAGGCTGGAGGTTGTATTGCAGGGTTATTTCTTTGAGATCTACCACAATGTCTACTCCCTTTGTCTACTTTAGATAGTAGCCCTTCGAATCCAAAATCTTTGCAAGCCTTCTCTTTTATTTTGCTTCTTCTTCCCCTCTCTTCCTCCCTATCCAATGTGGTACAAGAAATAAGAGGATGGGAGGATGAAAGGAAAGTGGAAACCAAACCACTCCATTTTTCCATGCAAGGTCTATTTACTTGTGAGATCTATGAGTCATGGCTACATAATTATAGAGAGAATGTGGCTCCTTTCTTCTTAATTTAGGTGAACCATATCCTTTGTATAAACTAGAAGGCTTCATAAAGGGTTCCTGCTGCTAGTTTCTTTGCTCTTATATAGTCTTGTTTCACGTAATTCATTATTATTTCCTTAACTCCATTATAATCTAGGAGGTTCAACAATTGGTCAATTACTGCATTTGGATTCATTGATTCTTTTTTGAGATGTAGGGCAATGGATTTTTCTATTTCTTGATACCCATATAGGATTGTCCCCTTTGGTGCTCATTTCTAATGTAGGATGCCCAAGCTCCTATTTGAAGGGCTCCCACAAACATTAGTGGATTCCATTTAATCTCATTTGGGATAACATAACTATGTAAGTAGAACTCACATAACTGGTCTTGCATGTCTGGTGTAGAATTGAAGAAATTATCTAAAGCCATACATTTTTTGTTCATGGAAATAGGCAGAGCACTAATCAACTGGCCGAATTGAAAACATAAATAATTATTTTACAAAAACAATGCATAAACCCTTACAGGTGGCCTATAGTTTAGCAACTGTGCTATTTTATCTACCATCATCTCAAATTTTAATTTCAACTTTTGCACTTTTGTCTCTTGTTGTTCAAGTGCTCTAGTGTGATTGGATATTGATTCAATCGTTTCTTTCTCCCAATCCTTCTTATTTTGAGAGAAATCTTAGGTTATTTTCCATAATTAAACACCCAAGGACACCATAGTTGGCCCATTGGGGATTTTGACCCGAGGATTTGGGCCTTGAGATATTAGTTCTTTTTTTCCTACTTCAACCATAACAATCTGTGTAAGTACCTCCAACTTAGACCCATGCTCAAACTTATAGAGATTCTCCTTTAATTCTTAGAACATAAAATCCCTCTCACTATCCTATTGATGATAAGTTTTTAACAATTATTCCAATTATTTTACTCTTTCCATTGCTTCCTGCAATTCTTTGTTGTTATTTCTTTGTTCAATAAAAAGTTCTTCATCCTTTCTCAAAAATTGTTCATCCCCTTTTGCACTTGTGTATTCAAAATCCTTTTAAACAAGGCTTCTTAGGGATCTCCTATTCATTTTCTTTGCCAAAAAAATCCTCTAAACCAGATTTAGAGGTACTAGTAAAATACCAAGGTTGTCTAATAGGTTCCTTTACCTTATCACCAAAGGTATTCTCCTCTGAATCTTTATCTATTTATGTTAGAATTAAACATGCTCTGATACCATGTTAGAATTGGCTATGGATGCCAGGATCTATGGACCAAATGGAAAGCACAAAGAAGAGAGAAAATAATATGACAAGAATAAACTATATTCAATGTCAATGATAATGGAATTGCTTGATTTTACAATGAGAGACCCCTTGGTTATATAGCCAAGGTGAGAACATAGGAGTGCATAAGATTATGACAAGTGTTGTAATCTTATGACATGAGACAACAATGAAAAGCTATCACTCCACCTAAAGTGGAAAGTGATAATGTGATAACCACCACAAATAGTGGATCTCCCACAAAAGGTGGAAACCTAATCACATGATATGTCCATGAAAGGTGGAGGTGATAAAGTAATAAGAAGATAAGTCCATGAAAGGTGGAAATTCTCCAACAACTCCTATGTGGTCCCTAAGTAAACTTAACTAAGGTGTAATTATGACCTAGGATAAGGTACAAAACATTTAATTACACCGACACCCCCCCTTAAGTGCAACTTAGGGAGAATGTACACAAATGCAAACAATGCAAGATGGGTCCTGACAACTAGGCCATGTTAGGTACCCATGTACAAATGCAATGCAATCTCTCACAAACGGAGAAAAGGAGAAAACCCAGTGGGACAAAACTCCTCCCCAAAAGAGAGATGAAATACAAGATAAAAATGCTCTCAATGTTGCATGAGAAGGTAAAAACCCCATGTGAGGAAAAAGACCCCCCCATAAGAGAGAAGTAGAAGAGAGACAAAGTAGCCCCCCCTCAATGTTGAGTCTCCTGCAATGATGGTAGAAGCTCGACATTGAATGCTGAAGATGATCCAATTTCGCCGAACAAGATTCCTCCCCTTAGGAAGAAACAAAACCAAGGATGTATGCAGGATGTATAATGTCTCTGAAGCATGCTCAAGTGTCTCCACGTCGATGCCGAAAGCTGACACACTCCAAATAGGCGTTCTAGGCCACACTGCTGAAGAGTACAATCCAACATCTAGTAGAGAATAATGTAGAACATGATCCAAAGAGAATGATATCCCCTCTAAAGAAGCTTTCTCCAAATGTTGTTCAAAAGTATCCACACTCACGCCAAAGTGCAAAGAATGATCATGTAGAGAAAGAACAAGAGGGTCAGAGTGTTCCCTCACAACAATTGAAGAAGGAGCATCTTCATCAAAGAGAAGATGAATGTCATCAATGATGTCCCCCAAATTTGCAAGATGAGACTCCATAAACAAGTCTGAAATACCTGTCAAGAAGCCATCCAAAGTAGTCATATTTGGAAGACAATGTATGTCCTGCTACACTGAATCACAAGGAACCCAAACTGTGGAATCACAAGCATCATCAAGTACAACAATAGATGATTCTACCAATGCTAGATCATAAGACTCCTCAACCTCAAGATGTTGACTCATAGATGAAGAAGATGAACCCTCTAAATCTGGATTAGGAGCCATAGAAACTGAAGTCTCAATAGATGTCTCTATAGGAGGAGAAGGGGAAGGTTCTGTGTCATCAAAACTACCATAACTTTCCCAATCAGCAATTGTTTTAGCTGTTTTATCATCAATAGGTCAAAACTCTGCAAGTGGAACAAGACAATCTGCAACAGGATCCTCTGGGAATGGAGGTTCATTCGAGTCTCCATACATCTCCCAAAGTTTGGTCATAAGGTCAAGAGGGATCTCAATACCATCAATGACCATTAGTGTATCAATATCACAATTACAACGAATTAATCCCAAGATATGTGTTGTTTTAAATCCCCACACAATTCTCTTCCATTTCGATGAAGGTTTAGGAACTAGCCCATAGAGATATGGCAAAAGATTAAGCCACCTACAATGTGTTAGGATTCCATCTTGCCAAGACTTAAAGTTCCATTGATTTAAACTTATTACAGCAGGATGTATTTTGATTCCCATATTTAAACTCCTCAACTTTAGTCACACAATAGACCAATCAAGAGACATAAACCAACAAAGGCAAAAGATTACCCCCCCAAATCACTCAATCATGAAGCCCCCCCAAGCAGTATCTGATTTGGCACTTTATACTTAGTGCGTTTAAAATTGCCACTGCCAAGAAACAACAAAGTGGACTTTGATTTTGGTACATGCAAATTGCCAAAATAGGCCACAAAATCATAGTGAAAAAATTATAGTAGATGAGATAAATATGATCACACCACTGGAAAGTACAAAAAAAATCATGCACTTTCAAAAAAAAATTCACAAAAAAATGTTACCGTAGGAGCAAGTTATGAGCTCTCAAAGTTCCCAAAATGAGGATGAAGCAACAACAGCTGTGAGAATCTGCAATTTTTGGAAAAAACAGAAGCCAAAACCAAAAATTTATTGCACCACTATGAAGATCACGAAAAATTAGCCCAAATAAAAAAAAATTGCTCAAAAAAAGGAGCCAAATTGAGCAAGATATGAGCCTTCAAAGTTAGACAGTAAAAATCAAAAGCCCAGCCGTGAGGGGGGAGAAAATTTCAAATATGTGCTGATGTCATTGATGATTTATGCTGATGTAGGCAGTTTGATGTGTCAAATTTGATGGCCTGTAGCCAATCACCCGAAAACTCGCCCTGCCGGAAAATGCGGTTGGAATATTCCTTGTCGGTTGTCGGAATCTTTGGAATTGCCACCGGATTTTTATTGGCCGGAATTTGTTTGACCGGCAGAGCTGCCGGATGGATGAAGAAATGCCCGTCGGGAGAAATGAAGCACCCGCGGGTGAACGGAGGCCGACCGTGAAGGGTGGAGGAGTTGCCACGTGGCAGATGGGATGTACGCTGCCAAGGTACGCGGTACCCTGCGCAGTGTACCAGTCTTAAAAAAGACTTTGCCCTTTGTTTTTTTTAATTTTTTTAAGATAAAATCTTTCCAAAAGATGTAAATAGGAACATTGATTTTTTTTTCATAAAAAAAATTTCCAAAAATGATTTTTGAAAATATTTTTCGACGGACAAAATAATATTTTAAAGAAAATCGTACCGTCGATGCAATGATGGCGACCTAGGGGCCGTATGGCTCTTCGGGCAAATTTTTTTTGCCTCACCAAATGATTTGCTCCGATTTGGACGATTGGACAGTCGATCTTAGGGTTTTTGCCCCTTCTAGACGCGATGGCAGGGTCGGATTTGACCCAAAATGCTCCAAAAATGCAGCTACCTTCTGGATATGGCAACCACAATGTAGCTTCAAACCCTCATAGATTTGGCCTCATATGTCCGATTTGGACGAAACAAAAGGAAAAATCGACTTTCTCGAACCTTTCGGATGTAGTGGTGAGCTTAGATTTGCACCAACAAGCTCTGATATAAACCTGCAATAAAGAGCCAAAAATGGAACCTCCCCAAATCTGGTACCTCTCTTCAAAAAAAGACTCTCCAATGGCACCCAACCTGCTTTGATACCATGTTAGAATTAAACATGCTCTGATACCATGTTAGAATTGGCTATGGATGCCATGATCTATGGACCAAATGGAAAGCACAAAGAAGAGAGAAAATAATATGACAAGAATAAACTATATTCAATGTTAATGATAATGGAATTTCTTGATTTTACAATGAGAGACCCCTTGGTTATATAGCCAAGGTGAGAACATAGGAGTGCATAAGATTATGACAAGTGTTGTAATCTTATGACATGAGACAACAATGAAAAACTATCACTCCACCTAAAGTGGAAAGTGATAATGTGATAACCACCACAAATAGTGGATCTCCCACAAAAGGTGGAAACCTAATCACATGATATGTCCATGAAAGGTGGAGGTGATAAAGTAATAAGAAGATAAGTCCACGAAAGGTGGAAATTCTCCAACAACTCCTATTTGGTCCCTATATAAACCTAACTAAGGTGTAATTATGACCTAGGATAAGGTACAAAACATTTAATTACACCAACAATTTCTACCAGTACAAAATTCTCTTCCTACTTTTTAATTGATCCTGTCATGGTTATATTGTGCATTTTGCACACATGCCCCACTTGAGGTAGGGACCCCCCTTTTTTCTTCTTTTCGAGTTGGCTTTTCTGTGCTCATTTTTTCCTTTGCCTTCACTTGTTGACCCTTTTTCTCAAAGTCGCCTTGATAATTTTTATGTCTCGTCGAGGCCTTAGTGATCTACGAAAGTTTCATTCATTAAGGATAAGTGGCAAAAAAATTCATGCGGGTTGCCATTATGTGGATGCCAGGCCCTTTCATGCCGTTTGCGAAAATTCTTCACTGTGGCGCTAGGATCTTTGGCTTCCACAACACATCCCCACAAACTATCGACTTCCACATTGACGACACCCGCAGTTGTTTTTCCTACATTTGGATGACCTCCGCATTGTGAGTTTTTGCAAATTAGGGTTTGGCGTGTATATCAAAAAATCTATTTGTATTTATTATGCTAGGCTCTATAAATAGTGGTTGTGTGGATTTCATTTGCACCCTTTGTATTCATGAAATTTAGAGATTGTTCTTGTTGCTACCATGTCAAATATGTGAGGAATTTGTGCCCGATCTGCATCCTTCTACCATGCATTTTACCAGGTTAGGGCATTCATTGTATTTATCATTTTGTTAATCATCAATTCCATTATCATTCACGATAATTGTGGTTCTATTTCAAATGTTTAAAATCAAATGTTAAACCCTCCCACAAAACATCATACATGAAAATCCATCACTGATAGGCCCAAATTTTGGCCAGATTCTTGATGGCTCTTGCCTTTCTCCTTTCCACATTAAACTATGACCAAAAATCTTGCCAAAATTTTACTAAGTCTTGAAACCCATGCGGAATCACGAGTGTGGGATGCCACACCTTATGAGTCATTTTAATGGCATGAAATATGATGGCTTCCACCTCTGTGACATCCACAAGAGTGATTTCCACATTAATTAATCATGCATTGAAAGTTAAACTCAAAAAAAATTCTAAGTATAGGCCCTCGCATCGATGACTTCCTCATTATGAACTTGCGTAATACCCCAAATTGGACTTTAAAATAGTGAAATAAGGTTCCCATGTGAAATGAACTTAACACTTAACTAGAGCTTTGAAATGTTAAGTTAAAATGTTTGCGGAGATTTGAATGCTTTGAAACCAACCTTCGCAAGCTGTTTCAACAACATAAACTTAAACGGCTCCCACCATCATGGTTTTCACATGATTAATCTTCACATTCACTATTTGAGCCTTAAATTGAAGTAAATGAGCCCATGAATTTCCCACGTACATGAATTAAGGATGAGATCAAAATATACCAAATCATTTACACTTGTGGGAAGATTGAGTGCAAGAATCCATGACATTCATGCCATTATTTTGGCGCATTTCTCACTGGCTTCCGCACTTGACTTTTATGCAAAGGGTTAAAATAAGAAGTGAACTTAGTTATAGCATTAGCTTGCTTGCAACATCATTTCCCACATGCAAAAATGCATTCATGTTAAAATCACTAAGTATGAGATTGTTGTGGAAATATTGATGCGGGATGACATGTGTGGGGTGCCATTTCACTAGAGCCGGTAGCAATGGCTTCCACATTACCTAGCTTTCGCAACCTCTTGGCCCGCAAAGTGTGAAAAATCACAAATCGCCAGAAATCGTTTAAAAATGATGAATTTAAGGATTTATTCCTAATGCTTGGGGTATTTAGTGGTAATTCTTTGGTTGCAATGATGATCTCGATTGGACTAACACTTGGTTTTCTTAATTGGCCCAAATTATTCATTACATGTCATTTTGTAGGTTTTTTGGAAAAGACCAAGAAAGTAGCAAAAAGTTGTTGGTATGTGGTGACTGATCATGCTATATTGTACACTCTTCATTGATTATAAGTGGTTGGGGATGGGATTTGTAGTAGGGAATTATTCATGTGATTGTAATAGATTTTGCATTGGATAATAAAATCATTGGATGGCTACGGTTTTGTGGATGTAGCCTAGATTGGGTGAACCACGTTAAATTCTCTATGTTGTCTTGTTTCTGCTATAATTTTTTGTGTGTTTTATTTCTTTGTTTCATTGATCAAATCTACATTTAACTATTATATATTTTCCTTCCAACCCTAACAAGTGGTATTAGAGCAAGGTTGTGTTCGGTTACCCTCTGTAGGAAGGTCTCACGGTTGAGTGGGAGCAATGGAAGATGAGGGTAAGTTGAAGGTTGAGAATTTCAATGGATAGAACTATCAGTTATGAAATATGCAAATGGAGGAATATCTCTATCAGAAGGATTTATGGCAGCCATTGGAAGGGAAAACCAAGAAACCCTCACAATGTCTGATGAGGACTGAGATATTTTGGATAGAAAGGCACTTGATAGTATTCATTTATTCCTATCACAATCAATGGCATTTAATATTACAACAACAAAGACAACTCTAGAGTTGATGGAAACCCTAGAAAAGTTATATGAAAATCCTTCCGCTTCGAATAAGGTATTTCTTATGAAGTATTTATTTAGTATAAAAATGGTAGAAGGTGGGTTAGTTGTTGATCATTTAAATGAGGTTAATACAGTTACCAGTCAATTAAATTCTATAAATATAAACTTTGATGAAGAAGTTAGGGCTCTTTTGATTCTGTGTTCTTTGCCCGAAAGCTAGAATAGCTTGGTAATGGTTGTTAGTAATTCTATTTCTAGTTTGAATACATTAAAATTTGATAATGTTGTTGATGTTATTTTGAGTGAGGAAATTCGTAGGAAAAGCTCAAGTGGAACATCCACATTAGGTAGTGTTTTGAATGCAGAGAAATGATTCTGGAAGTCATGGGAAGTCACGAGGAAAATCAAAGGATAAAAGGCCCCAATCTAGAGACAAGAGGGATTGCTGGTACTATGGTAAGTTAGGTCATTTAAAGAAAGATTGTTGGTCTTAGAAAAATAAAGGAGAAAAAATGAAGGAAATAAAGAGGCAAATGTGGTAAGTAATAAATTTAATGAGGATGCTTTGATTCTTTCCCTTGACAATGTTGATGATTCTTGGGTGTTAGATTCAGGGGCTTCATTTCATGCTACACCCCATAGAAATTATTTTCTTGATTATGTCCAAGGGGATTTTGGGTTGGTTTATTTGGGAGATAAAAAACCCTGTCAGATTTTTGGAAAGGGAAGAATCAAGATTAATTTGTAGAATGGGAATCATTGGCTACTACATTAGGTAAGGCATGTTCCAAAGTTAAGAAGAAATTTAATTTCAGCAGTGCAACTAGATGATGAAGGTTGTGTTGTTAAATTTAGTGATAAAAATTGGAAGGTTACAAAAGGTGCCTTAGTGGTAGTAAAAGGTGTGAAAGTAGGAACCTTATATCTTTGTACAGGTCATACTGTTCCTTCTACTTTAGCTATTGCAAATAAAAATCAATGTTCATAAATAATTATTGTAGTTTAGCAGGCAGAAAATTAGATAGTTGTTGTGGATTCTGAATCAACACTATGGCATAATAGAATTGGGCATATGAGTGCAAAAGGTATGAAATTACTTCATTCAAACAATTTTTTACCAGGTCTAAAATGTGTTAATATGGATTTCTATGAAATTTGTGTGTATGGAAAACAAAAGAAAGTTAGTTTTCTCAAGGATGGGAAACAAAAGAAAGATGAGAAATTGGAGCTTGTGCATACGGATGTATGGGGACCAACTCAGGTATATTCTCTCAGTGGCTCTGAGTATTATGTTACATTCATTATTGATGCAACTAGGAAGGTATGGATTTATTTCCTTAGGCAGAAATTTGATGTGTTTGAAACTTTTAAAAAATGGAGAAGATTGGTTGAGAATGAGATGAGTACAAAGTTAAAATGTCTCAAATCTGATAATGGTGGTGAGTATAGCAGCAAAGAGTTTGAATATTATTGTTCCTCTAATGGTATTCGTAGGCAAAAAATAGTTCCAAGAACTCCACAAGAAAATGGGGTGGCTGAGCGCATGAATAGAATAATAATGGAGCGTGCATGAACTATGAGATTGCATGTTGGGCTACCTTTAAACATGTAGGAAGAGGCTATAAAAGCTTCTGTTTATGTAATTAATAGAGGTCCCTCTAATCCTTTGGGTTGTGGTATTCCAGAGGAAGCATGGATAGGTAAGAAGGTGAGTTATTCTTTTCTCAAAATCTTTGGTTGTGAAGCATTTGCACATGTAGATTTTGAAAATAGAACCAAGCTTGATGTAAAATCAAATATATGTATATTTTTTGGATATGGCATTGATGAATTTGGTTATAGGTTTTGGGATTTTGAAAATCAGAAAATTGTGAGAAGCAGGGATGTCATATTCAATGAGAAAGTGTTGTACAAAGATCAGTTGAAACAACATGAGAAGAAAGAAAATGATTATGTAGTATTGGATGATACTTCAAACAATGATGTTCTAGTGGTTCCTCATGCTCCAGAACAAAAACAACAACAAATACCACAAAATCCATTGAATGTTAGATGATCTTCAAGGCTAAGTAGACCTCCAAAAATATTTTCTCCCTCTTTGTATTCTATTTTATTAACTGATGCTGGTGAACCAGAATGTTATCATGAAGCTATGTAGGTGGCAACTAAGGTTCAATGGTGTTGATGGTGTTTTCATGCACTTCTCAACACAGGTAATGCGTAGGTGCATCACCTCTCTTGAAAGACAATCTTCCACAATCAAATTGCAGAACACTATCCCAAGGTCTCTCGGATGTCAGGTCTTGACAGTGCTTGGAATATATCAGTTGTTTGTGTGATTTGATGGAATCACAAGGTGGACTTATGTGGTCTAAGCTATAGAGAATTGAGTCGATAAATGGAGTTCTAGAGGTTTGGAATTGATATGCTTTGCTGCAGGATCATACAACAATCTTAGACTCCATTATTTCATTGGATTTGGCTTTACAATGTGCAATGAACCTTGGCACAAGTTGTTTCTAAAAAAAAGGAAAAAAGAAAGGGCGAGGAAGAAAGATGTTTCCTGGACCTACAACTATCGATGAACAGTGATCGTGGAGGTTCCTGCTGTGGACAGTTTCCTTAAACTGGATTTCACTTAATCAGAATTCTCACAATATCATGAAATCTGTGCTATCTTCTAGGGACTGTAGATGTTCATCATTCATTCATTATGGAAACATGAATAAAGATAAAGTTTAATGAGCAGCAATGGAATCAAAGTCTAGACTAACTTTGCATAGTCATCTACCTTCAGCAAATGACCAAAAGTATGGACAAGGAAAGCATACACACAACAACTATCTCCAAAACCAGAAATAACATACTAAATTCACCAAGTCTAAACTGAAGATGCTAGAACAACAAAGTAATTTAAAGCAAAATTATAACTAAAAGGGAGAGGAATCATGAAACATATTGAGAAACCCAGAAAATACACCAAAAAATGACTATATTTGCTATTTATAATTTTTGTAGCATGCCTTTACAACAACTCATCTCTCTTAAAATGAGAGGAGGAGAGCCCTATTTATAGTTTTCAAAAAACAAAATGAGTGGCCAAGATTCGATTCTATTATGTGGCCAAGATTCATTTTACATTAGGGTTTCACCTACCCCCAAATATATTACATTTATAAATACTTTCTTGTCTCTTCCCAATTTCGTCATCTAGTGACAGTATTGTAGCAAATTTGTCTTTTAGCCATTTGCCCTTTGCTGTAGCTATTCTTCAAGGAACTGTTCATTGATGACTGGATTGCCCTCTCGCTTTCTCAACATGGCATACTCCATGAAACTCAGGATCAGGGACTGGAGCTTATCTACCTCCACGATGTCAGATTTCAGGATTTGATAACTCCATTCCTGAGAATTGTTGCCGAGCTTCCTCCAGTGTGCCTCATACTTAGCATCATTCTCTTTACAAGCTTCTGATTGTGTGAAGGCTCAGGTTGTAAAACACATGAAATCAGTGGTGATTTTGGTGGACATCCCATCTTCCATAATCTTCAAGAAGTGGGGCTTGATGTTCTCGGGATTGATCTCAACTACGGGCACCTCATACCCCATCATCAGTTTGAGGTACTGAGTACACTCCTCCATGGACTCCCTTGCCCATTCAATCTCAGGTGCTATCCATTCCAAAATTTGCTCTAGCCTTCTCTTTCGATGATTATAGTCTCACTTCTAGGTATCCACCAGCCAGTGGTCGTCATCTTTGAAGGCAAGGTCCTTCTCCCAGATATCACTCGGCAATGCGAGAATGGCCTCAATCTTCAGGTAGGATGCATCGTATTTCCTTGGGAACTTCTCACAGATCTGCCTTGTGTTTTCGAGAGTTTTCTGAACATCTAGGAACCTATTTGCTGCCCGGACAACCACGTTGATACCTGTGTTCCCTATGTCCAAAACCTGCTGGAACCAATTTTTCATAGTTTTGTCCAAGTTCTGTCTCTTTTTTAGTTTTTCAATCTATTCTCTGGACAACAACTGAGGTGGGGCCGATGATGTTGTAGGCTGCTCATCTAGAGATGACTATTGCTGAATATAAGTTGTTAGATCAGCCACCTGCTCCTTTAATTCCTCTTTGGAGATCTTATCCTACCGGATAAGGTGCACCACTGTGGCGACTGACTCCTGGAGATTCTCAACCTTCTACTCCCTTGTGGCCACTCCCAAGTCGATGGTGGATACGTTGTAAGTTATGCCATGTTCCCCAACCATCAGTGTTGCTATTTGCATTGCCCTTGATCCCGAGGCATCCATGGTTATCTTTGATCTAACCCTCGGGTTCTTGTCCTTTCTAGTGCTTATTCATGCTCTGGCCATGATGGCTTCTAGCCTTGCCTTGGGATCTTTCAAGGTGGGAGTCTTTTGCTTGAATTGTCTTTGCAGCCAATCAGGCATTTGGGGTTCTTCCCTTGGCAGTTCACTTTGAGTCCTGCTATCCTCCTTTTCGAGTTCGACAGTTCTGACAACAAGAGCCTTCTCATTTACTCCCGTATCTTCCTTTCCTTCACCCGAATCTTGTTCGAATGTTTCATGCCCAGCGGGGGACTCGATATGTAGGTGCTCCTTGGGTGAATCCTTCTTTTCAGTATCCTCCTCCTCGTTTTAAGCATCCTGATGGTCCTTGGGGCTCTCTGCTTGTTCGCTCTCATGGAGGAAAGTTTCCTTATCATGCTCTGGAGTCTGGCCATGTTCCTCGGTTGGAGACCTACCACCTTCTGTCTCTGGAGCAGCAATCTCCTCTTCCTGTGCAAGCCGATCCTTAGCCTCCTTGTCCTCAATTTCCTTGAGCTGCTTGCCCCACTCCGCATTGAGCTCAGGATCATTCGATTCTCAGATCAGTTCAGCATCAAGGTCCTCACTGCCCTCACTGGACTCACTGGAAGACTCATAGGCCACCTTATCAATCTTCTGACGCTCAAACAAGGGATGTTCATGATATTCAAACTCTTCATATTCTAGCACCTTCTCAACCTCTAACTGCTATCGTTCACATTCGTCTAATATCTGCATGGTCACCTTCATATTTGGTGATTTAGTAGAGGGGGATGTCGTTGGAGTGGAGGCCATAGCTTGAGCTATCGCAGCCTGGACTATTGGATTGGTGAGCATCCTTGAAAGCTCGGAAGGCACATTCTGCATATACTTCACCAAAGACTCTGGAAGGCTTGTGGCTGGTGTTATGGCAGTAGAAATGGAAGGAAGGGAAGGAGACATGGAGGGAGAGGTCATTGGCGAGGTGGCGACAGATGATGAATCCACGAGAATGACTTGCGATACTGGATGAGTAGGAGCAAGGTGGACGGAGATATCCATCGCAGGCGAGGAGGAAGCAAAAGATGGAATTGAGGCAAGCAGGGTGGTGACAGTGATTATAATGGGTGGAGATCCAAATGAGCTAGATCCTTTGCTTGTGATCCTGAGGGAACCCTTAGGCATCACCATTGTCTCCGTGCCTCTTGTTATTTTTCTTTTCTTCTTAGAGGGCTCTGGCTCGGAAGACTTACGAGCATAGACTTTTGGTTTGGGCAGTTGTTGGCTTGCCTCTTTTCTTTTCCTGGTCCTTAGAGGTGGTGGGGCCTTAGATGTCTCCTCAGTTGTAGTAGCGGCTTCCCCACCTTTAGAGCCACTTGGTTCACTTACATGCTCACTTGCAAGCTTGGTGTACATCAGGACGACTCCTTGTTGTTTCAATTGGGCCACCTTCTCGTCGATCCATGCTCTCATTCAGGCTTCAATGGACCTGGTGAGCACACTAATATCATTGAGCTCTGGCGCATTCCAGTTGATAGCGGGCAGCGGCAGGTTGGAATTTGCATCATAAACTGGATCCACAATTGCTTCCTCATCCTCCTCTAACTGATCAGGGACTGGGCATAAGTTCACCCTTCGTACATGGATGACGGTTATGCGCATATAATACCGAAACCGTACCTCAAGATCATCCTTGCAGTTGGCCCAAAAGTACTCGATGTTGTCGAGGTGGGCATATCCGCTCCCCAGTGCTTTTCTGGCATGGCCATAGGGATCCATTCATGGCCTCGCTGTGTATTGTTCAAAATTATATTCTGCCAGCTCCCTTTCTGAATATCCTGCGCACTGGGAAGTGTGGACCTTATACATCCCTTGACCAAGGTTCATGGGGTAGATGGGTTCCGCAAGATGTTTTTCACTCAAGACACTGTGAATGTGTCACAGCTGCCGAGTCAGCTCCAAGAGAACGATCCAGTCATTTGGGTAATGGGGCAGCTTGTTTGGTTTGTCTGAGAAGCCTTCAACACAAATGTAGGTGAACCTTGGGAACTAAATGTACGAGAAGGCGTACTATTTGTGGAGGACCCTGGCACTATGGGACATCCTTCTATGAAAATCTCCTCCCACTGATCGGATGACGTGGGCAATGAATGCGTCATTCACCCTGCAGTAGTTCCTTTTGAAATTCCTAAACTGCAACTGAGGGTACTTGTCATAAGGTTTGAGTTCTAGCCCTGATGGATCACTAGGGATCATGGTCAACCCTTGATAATGCCGTCGATTAGCGAGGGAATACACCAAGTAAGAGGTCATGAAGAATTTGTTAGTTTTCTTCATAGTGGTAAAATGCTCGTGGAAGCAGTCGTTGATTGTCTCACCCCAATAGAAGGTGGTACCCTTACCTTGGAGAATTTGTTCTATGAAATAGAACATCCACTCTTGAAAGAAAACCATGCTGGAAAGGCCCATGACTCGACTGAGCAGAGTTACAAGGTCATGGTAGTCTTCATGGAAATCGCTGCGGTAGAGCTCCTGAGGGAGCTTCCCAGCACTATCCCATTTGTCCTTCAACCAACACTGGTTGATGAGCCTTTTACAATCCAATGGGTCCTATTCCCACACCTCTTTACAGTCTTCCATGGTGGGGACCTCCATGCTCTTGAAGGCGGGAATGTGGAAGGTCTCAATTATACCCGATGGAGACATATCTGCAAGGATATTCCCCTCATGATCCACAATTGTTTTGGTATCAGATTGGTATGCCTCCACACATGCCATCACTAGCTCTGGGGCCACTAGGGCTGGTGGGAAACCTACAGCCTTAGCAAGTCCACTGCTCTTTATTAATTTTGCATTTGTTGTCTTTGGGTTCATTCTGACCTTCTGCATGAATTCATTAACATCGACTTGTCTGATGTTGGTATCTGAGACATCCCTCCAAAGGGTAGTGATCCTAGATTGAATAGGGACCCCTTGGAACTTGTACTTCATCAGGTCTTTATCTTCCTTGCCCCTTGGTGGCTTGGCTGTTCCTTTTCCTTTCCTGGAAGCACCAGAAGTCTCTGGACTGGATTCCATAAATCCTGCACAAAAGACGAGAATTAGTAACGATGAATTTGAAAAGAGGGCCATCGACAAATCCCTACATGTCAAGATTAGTCCAACAATCACAATTCATAATTAATAATCATGAAAGCTAGATACTTCACCATTTAGAGGGCAACGCAGATAATCTGGAGTTCCTGGGCCAGAAATCCCTTGGCAGAATGCCGTTTGAAAGGGAAAAATGAGAATGGAATTCCCATATGCATTTCCCGAGGTTGGATTTGAAGATTTGAGGTTGGAAATGGAAGAAAACTAAATTGTAGAAAATGGGTCGAAATCCATTTTGGATTTAGAGGTCATTTGATGCCCCATTTGGAGGTTCGGGCATCATCTGCAGGGAAGCCATCTGAAATGGCGCAGAGGGAACGAAATTCCGGGCAATGGAATCCGGGTCTTGGATTGCTGTCACTAGGAAGCGGCTATGGGTTAGCTGTGTGGAATGACGGAATGAAAGAGGAAGTCTAGGGGAGGAAACCCAAGAGGAAGTTTCCGGAAGCGGCCAGGGTTCGGGACAATCGGACGGTGAACGAGGCATTGGGACCCGGAGGTCAGGAAGACGCTCTGAGCTCGTCGTTCAGAACGACGCAGGAGGAATGGAATTTTGATGGGGGAATTCTGACATCTAGAATCCAGAAGAAGCTCGGAGGAAAATAAAACCAAGGTTTCGAGTTTCGGTGGACAGTGGACTGGGGTCCGGGATCCGAGAAGACGCTCGAATGGGGCCGTGCGGAACGGTGAAAACACAATGGAATCCCGAAAAGGGAATTCTGGAGGCAAAAGTCCGAGAGGAAGAAAAAGTGTTGAGAGTTTCGACCAGAAGATGGAAGGTTTTGTGGTCGGGAAGTGAAGTCCCGAGAGCCACTTGGGGAAGGCCGTTTGAAATGGTGAAATAGGGACGAAATTTCGGGAAGGGAATCCTGAGGACCGAATTACGAGGGAAGGTTGAATTGGTAAGAGAAATGAGTTTGAACTTTGACAAACGAGGCACGGGGACCCGGAGGTCGGGAAGACGCTTGGGCAGGGCCGTGCGTAACGGCAGAGACACAACATAATCCTGGGAAGGGAATTCCGGAGGTTTGAATCCGAAGAGGGAAAATCATCA
>CM021108.1:320190386-320243915 GCA_007115665.2 Sequoiadendron giganteum
CCTTGTGGGTATAGCAAGAATCTAGGTCTTAGGGAGAGCAGACCAAGTGTTTTATTTGTTAAGCAGCAAAATGAAACTTCCTCTTGAACTAGTTTGGTCTGAGAAAAACCACACCACAGCTGATGGCACAAGGCCACCAAAAAAGAAAGGCCCCTTCTTTCCTTTGTCATACACCTTGTTTTGATATGAGTTCATCAGATTCCTCTTGAAAATATTCATGCAATCTGCCCTGTCACTGCAATTGAAAACTTTCAAAATAACACCGCTTTCATTGTTGCTCTCATTTATTTGTCTATTATGTAGTTCCTTATTAGGCATAACTTGGAAACTCATGCCCCATTCATCACACCATGAATTTTCATCCTCAATGCGGCATTTTTTATCATTATGCTCACTGTAATGTATCATAGAATGATCTTTTAACTGGTCTAAAAACACATCATCTGAATGCCCCTCATTTGAGTCAAATTTTTGTCACATCAAAATCTTTTGGGGTACTCAGATCTGAAACACTTTCCATCCCTTCCGTATTATTAATCAATGGTGAGAAGAATCTTGATCCATACAGTCATCATCGTGCACATTTGAATTAATCAATTCATCATCCATGATATGTAAACAAGTATCATTCTCATATGAGGAAAAGATCTTCAAGTCTAACTTATGTATTTCTTCTTGAACATATGTAAACATAGAGTTTTGATCAGCTGCAAGAATTCATCATTGCCACACAAAGTGCTTTCACTATCAAAACAAATGCATATTGAAGATGAAATTTTTGAATCATTCTTATCCATGTATTTCTGGTATTCAACTATCATTAGATTTGAAATTTGTTCATTGCCAAGTGAACATGCTTCTTCATCCATTTTACCGTTGCTATACTCTTCACCTTTTTCATCATCACAATGAAGCTCAAGATCACCATAGAATGATAAATCAGATGCATTACTAGCATAGTCATTTGTTCCACAGCATGATATATCATCTTGGTTATCTAGAGATACCTCTTCCTATGAACCTCCATAAGAGTTGCAAGCATCCCTTTGCTGTAAATTAAAATCCATAGGCTTTTCATCAAAATCTGGATTTTCAATTGATTCTTCATAGCACACACTATTCTCACACTCATAATCTGATATGCAAGAGAGATTTTCTACATCTTCATCCTCATCATGTAGGTTGTCATAGAAATTATCTTCACTTGCATACCCATCTTCTATGAAATGATCACAAGCATTGCTTTCCTCATTATTGTAGGGAACACTATCTCCTTTTGTTTCAGTTTCTAGCTCATTATTTTTCAATGCTATGACAATTCCTACATGGTTGCAACTCCATATATTTTGAATCATGGCTGATATTTTCCTCAAACAGTGTATTTCCACCAACATCTTCAATACTGCAATCATCCTCCAAGGTGGAAAATTGGTCTTCAATAATTTCATCTTCATTCATATAAAAAAACACTTCATTTACACATGTTTCTTCTTCTAGCTGTATTGCTTGATCAATTTCTCCATATTCACAAATGGAATCACCATATTCTATGTTTCCAGATTTAACACTACTATCATGCTTATGCCTGATTTTCTCTACTAAACCAACCATTTCATATATTTGGTCGAAAGTAATCGGTTTCCATGACTCAGTCCATTTTTCTGAATGAAGCACGTATATTTTCATGAATGTTTCAATACAGACAAATTTATCAGGTCTAACATTAATAGGTACTTGCATATAGATATCCAACATTCATTTGAACAAGGAAAATCCAGATTCAACCGTTCTTTGACTTCCCTTTTGAAAATACTCATCATTTTTCTTTTTAAAATGGCACATGAATTTATTTGCAAGTTCATTCCATGAAGTTATACAAAGCATAGGAAGGTTGTAAAACCAATCTTTAGCAATATTTTCTAATGTCTCCATAAAAAGTTTCATAATAATGTCCTCACCATTGATTCTCTAATTCACCACTAAATTAATGAATTGTTGCAAGTGCATATCTGCCGATCTCGATTTATATCCACTAAATTTTGGCAAATGATTTTTAACATTCAAAGGAGAAGGAAGATTTGGGTAACCCTGAATATTTCTGAAATCAAGTGGTTTGTGCACTGCAAGATCCGCTACCCTCTATTGGAAGATTGCTTGCTGCAAATTAGCTTTTTCTTGTAGAATAACCTCGCTTCGCACATTTTGGCATGGAGTTTGGTATTGATAATGCTCAACATACTGATTATGATCTTGATAGATTACTAATCTTTGAATAGGAGGGACAAGATAATCATTTATGTGATTTGAGACTTGTGGTGCATAAATCTCTTGCTATGAATGATGTGCATTGCCTCCATTACCAAAATTCTGAACTATACCATAATGTGTAGGGGAAAAGAATAATTTCTATACATACTTCAGCCTATAAATTTTACTTATGACTGGAAATATTACAACTTCAATATGTTTCATTCTTCATTAAATTTCCTTAACAGAGTCACCACCTACCTTTTCATAAGTAGGAAAATGAGTTTCTTCCGAGCGGAGTGTTCACCTTTTGATGTTTGAACTGACTCTATAAATGGATAGGTTGGAACCAGATTTTCTTTATGAGTTTGTCCCTAGTAGAGTCGCCAAACTGTTGGATCTCAAAAATGCAAGTTACAAATCCTAAGAGAATGCCAGGCTCTATGATCAGACTTGCAGCATTCTTGAACAAATGAATGGAGATAACCTATTCAGTTGATGAATCCCTACACTTCAGGCTCTACTAGACCTAGGTGAGTGGATCTTGATAGCTGAAGGAGATTTATAATTGTATGACTTTGTTGAATTTATGGATCTATCCATAGTGGCATGAAATGGGATATATGAACGCTTACTAACTACTTATACTCCTAATGAAATTTGAAATGTGAATGTATGGATAAGATTTTATGAAATTCTAAAATGGAATTGGTATGACCAGTGCCTACTTTTGTTGGGTAAATGGAGTCAAAATGTAAATGATATGTGACTTACTAGCTGGCTAGAATTCTATTTTTTTGGTACTTATAATTTTTTATACCTAGTATAAACGTGCAAGGATGTGACTAACAGACTCTTTTTATTGATCCAAATGACCTTTTCCAGATTACTGTGATTAATCAAAAGAATTTAATCCTTCCTTGAAGGATCCAGTCAACTGAACCACACAAGAACATCAAATGTGCCTTGATAAATTGAAAATATCCTTGGTATATCAATTTAAATAATAAGGAAATGTCAACCTTGGAGATAGTATGACAATCTTATCAATTACCTAACTCTTCTTACTGATCCAAATGTTACTTCCAAGTTACTGTAATCAATTAAAAGGATTTTAATTCTTTAATAGAAACCAATTAACTTAATTACACAAAAACAAAAAATGTGTCTTGATGAAACTAAAATATCAACTTGGATACACAGGTTCAAATAAAAGAGAAATAACAATGTGGAGATAGCCAGATAATTTTTCAACTCAACAAACAATAGACACCAGATTTTAGCCACTAAATTAAGACTTCTCCATTTGCATTATTTCAAAAGATTTTACAATACATAACACAATGTTCTATTTCAGAAACTGTTCCACCTATCCTATAACCTACTTCTAAATCTTTGATCTCCACCTTTTAATCCTTTGATTTCATCTGGCATATATACATTATTTAGGGTTACAACTCTTCACAACATCCATTTGATGTAGCTCTTTGTTAGGTTTTCAATGGCAGATATCTAAAAGCTAAATGCAGATTTTATCAAATAAACCAGAAGTAAAACACACAGAAAAATAACATAGAGAATTTAACGTGGTTCACCCAATGTGGGCTACATCCACCAAACCGCAGCCATCCAATGATTTCATTAACCAGTGTAAAACCCTATTACAATATCGCGAATAATCGCTTGTTTCTTATAATACTGTAACTCTATCCTAAACCCTTTATAAATTAGGGTTATACAAAATCGGGGATTTTTCCCTTTTTGTGATTTTTCCCTTTTCAGTAATTTCGCGAAAAAGCAAGCCAAAAATTTTTCTCAGGAGACTCTGCTTGAACCCCGTTACTAGGAGCTGCAGCCAAGAACCCCTTAGGGCTTTAGGCCGACCGGGACCGGCGGATACATGAAGAGTGTACAGTATAGAATGATCAGTCGCCACATACCAACAACTACTTCTAAATCGTTGATCTCCACCTTTTAATCCTTTGATTTCATCTGGCATATATACATTATTTAGGGTTACAACTCTTCACAACATCCATTTGATGTAACTCTTCTCTATTGTGTAGCTCTTCATTTAATTGTTTTCAACAAAAATATTTAATTAATTACCTTTGGAAAATTAAATATTTTAATCTTCATCATCTCTGTGAAATTTAATTCAATAATAATCTCCTTTTGCTAGAAATTTTCACTTCACTTTCTACATGTGTATATCTTCAATATGCTCTTCGGGTAAAAATAATTATCCCTTTTATAATCCTATGGTGAAAATTGATTCATTTTCCCTTTGAACAATTTTTGCATGCGAGCAATAACACCAAATCTATTAATTATTTAAACTCTAAAATCATTCATTTCTCCAAGAAAATCCATTATACTTCTCCTTTTCACGCCTCTTTAGTCATTTTTTTACTCTTTTCATTCTTCTCGGACTATCGACGAGATTTAGTGTGACTGTCAACAATATTGGAGAGTCTCCTCGATGAATTATTCCATGCATATCATTGCATCGAGAGGACTTTAATCTATTGAGGACCTCAAGATAACTCCTTCCGATATCAATTATCTCACCGATGTGTTTCCTTTACATGCTTTGTTAATTAAGAAATGTCCGTGTGACTTTCCCCAAGATTATTCTCATCGGTATGACTTTTGTCATCAAAAAGACTTGAGGGGTTCAATTTGATCATACATGTCTCTCTGATATATCTATTTTGTCACTTTATTAATTTAGACAGATCGAAAAGACTCTCCTAGAAACTTCCTTCCTCGGTGTGACCCAATAGATCGGTGGGATCTGAGTGATTCATTCCAACTATACAAGTCTCTCTAATAGTTGTTCTCCTTCTTCATTGACGAAAGAAGACATGTTTCTCACCGATGAGATTTCCATCGGTGTGACCTTATAGTCGAAGAGATCTACTGGACTCATTCTAATTCTAGATGTCCCTTTGATACATTATCTTCATGCCTTATCGGTAAGAGTTTGTATTCCTCTTACCGATAACATCCCTATCGGCATGACTTTTAAGCTCGGTGTGATTTAAAATTTTCCTTCCAACAAGCTTAATTTTGTTGATGAGATCACATTATATTGGCCTATTGGTGAGACTCTCCCCGAAAAATCTCATCAGAGTGACCATGACCATCGTTGAGAGAATAGAGTGTTATTTCGATGTCTTTAGTCTCCCTGATGCACATTCTTTTACTGTTGTTTCCACTAGGGTAGGTCTGTGAGACTCTCCTCGAAAATATTCCCATCCGTGTGACCATCATAGTTGGGAAGATTTGTTGGATTCAATCTGATCATATGCGTCCTTTCGATGTGTCTCTTCCCTTGCTTTGCCCATTCAAGTGGATTGACAAGACGTTCATCGAAACTTTCTTCATCGGTGTGACTCATAAAGTCGGGGACATCCAAGTAACTCATTTCGATTATGTATATTTCTCCGATGAAAGTTCAATTGATCATTCATGCTATCAGTGAGATCGTATGTGTCTCTCCCTGATGAAGTCTTTGTTGGTGTGACCAAAGTGATCAGGACAATCTTGAGGGACTTGGTCCGATTGTATAATTTTCTCTGACATAGTTGTTCACATGCTTTATCAGTAGGAGGCAATATGTTTCTTATCGATGGGATTTCTATTGATATGACTTGTGAGCTCGGCCTGATTTGAAAAATTTGTTCTGACCACCTTGTTCTTGCCGATAAGTCCTCTTTGGTAGGATGATATGCATTGTCTTCTTGATGATACACATTTGTCATCTTCAACTTGATTTCATCGGTGTGACCCATACATTTGGTGAGATCCGAGGAACACGAGATGATTATATATATCTCCCCGACACAACAACCCATTAGTTTTATCAGTAGGAATATATGTGTTTTTCACCGATGAAGTCTCTGTCAGTGTAACTTTCAAGCTCGACATGACTTGAAAATTTTGCTTCGACTGCTTTGCTCATGCTGATGGACCTACATCAATGGAACGATAGGCTCTGTCCTACCAATTACATAGTCTTATTATCTTTGGGGTCTTTTGGTCGGTGTGACCAAGCTTATGTCTCCTCGATTTGCAAGAAACGTTCAAATGAAGGATTCCATGGTATTGTTACAAAAATGAGAAGCAAATCTACTATATTTTAGCTTGATAGGGAATGAAAATGGAGCTAAATGATGAAATGAAAAATGGAAATGAAGAGAAAAAGAGGATTTTAGGGAAAATCCAAAAACAAATATGGATCTAGCCACATAAATATCATCAATTTGTATTGGTCACAAAATTAATGTGGGGAAAGTTTTGTGATATATGGAAGGTGAGTGGATGGAGACTATTGAAAAAATGAGATTTTTTCAATTCTAATAGAACCCTCTCCTTTGGAGGAAGACCCAAAGCTGCAATCACCTCCACACTTACCAACACCTCCATTATCTGTTGCATCACTACTGTTAGTTTCTACTCCACCTCCACTTCCTGTATCATCTCCACATGTTGTGGAAATCTTAGTCCACCTTTCATCCACCACCCCAACCACCTCGGTGATTATTATCGACTCTTATTCATTGAACTCATCTTGCCCATCTTCCTCTTCACTCCCGGACTCACAACCCACTTTCTCCACCTTTCCACCCACTATTTCTGCTATCCCCTTGGTGTCAACTACTTTATCGGATTCATTTGTCACCTATTTGAAGAGCATGCCTTAGGATTTTTCTTAAACTTTTTTGTCCTCGGAAGTAAAACAATTAATGCCCCAACTCGTTGCTACTCTACCAACTCCTCCCCCTCCTACTGAGCCACCAAAAATAGAAGCAACCAAGAAAATATGGGAGGAAATGCAGAAAAAAGGTAAAGATCAACTTGAGGAAGCAATTGGTGTAGGTGAAGAATCTATAGGATTTGATCAAGAGGATTATTATGAACATGTGGATCAAGGATTGAGGATTGTTGATTTAGATGAAGTGGTTTCAAATGATGAAGGACAACAAACTCCAAAGGAGGGAGATCTGAGTAATTTTTTTGAAGAGAACCTTAACTTGGATGCATCTGATGATGATGGAGAACATGATAAAGGGAAAAATGAATAAGAATTCCAAGAAACCAATCTAGGAAATGAAGAATTTCACCTAAAAAAGGAAGAAGACACCAGAAAGACGAAGAGAAATAAAATCTTAGTGAAAGAAATGTTGAAACTGCTCAAGAAGGAGAAGATGAGCATGACAAAGGTAAGGGAATAATGCTAGAAGAAAGGTTTGTTGAAGAAGAAAAGGATGTTGAAAATGCTTCAAAGCATGGGGATGATGAGACATTAAAGGATCAAGGAGATATAAAACAAATACATGATTTCAACACTACATCCTCCAATCAATAGACAAAAGTTCCTTCATGGCTGGAGCAACAATTGAAAGGTAAGGATCTAGTATTGCAAGACCCCAAAGCTCATTTGGAGGAAATACTAGTGTGTGCTAAGGCGAAGCCTAAGGAGAAGAAGAAAGTAAAGACTGGGTCACATATCACAATTGACATATTAGCCTCCTGCGTCATACATGTGACAACCCTAGTAGTAGACAAGGATGCCGAGACTATTCGGGCTCCAGATTATCAGGTGACATCCATCAACATTGGACTAGAAATCGAAACTCAAAAGATAGATGAATTCCAAGGTTCTGTGTCCAATATTCTTAGCTAGATGGAGAAGGATTAGGCAATGAAGACAGAGTTGAAACTATAGGTGGATAAGTTAACAACTTTTATCTAGCAATGGGTCACATCTAAGATGAAGCTTTGATCGAGTCTCCCATGCCTCCAATTTTGTCAAAGGAAAAAGTGAATAAAATGGAGAAAATGAAGAGCTGGACTAAGTCCACTGAAGACTAGATAGGTCAGGTGATTGCCATCAGGGACAAAGCTATACGTGCTAGCATGGACATGCACAATAATTTCTTGATTTTGAAGAAATACATAGAAAATGAAATTGATAATTGCAAGGTGTTCCCTGGATATTATAATGTCACATGCTTAAAACTCCATGTTATGAAGGGATTGTTTGAAGATATTTTGCTAGGAGAGAAAATTCTCACCAAGGATTAGTTAGACCATCTTGAGATGTGGACCTTTGTAATTAACTTTTAGAGGAATGTTCTAGTCAAGGCATTGGCAGACTTGTAGAATTTAGAGGCTCAAGTTACTCAAAATTTGGATGAATGCAATGAAGTTTTGGAACTATTGATAGGCACAAAAATTTCTATAGTGGACCTGGATGCTGTGGCTGCCAAGTGGCCTTGGAGGGGTAGGATTAAGTGTGGAGCTGCTAGAAATTTGTAGGGGTAATTTTTGGATTTCACTGCTAGAGCCTTCACTAAAGCAAAAAACATGGTGACATAGAGAAGGGGCTACATGTGTGAGCTTACATGAGGAATTAATGGCATAATGAAAATAAATAGTGTTCAAAATTGCCAAGGCTGAGTTGCCATCCAATGATCAACTCACCCTAGCCTTGGTGAATTTTATTAGATATGCTACAAAAGAAAAAGAAGGTAGAAATATTTTGATAGAGGACAAATATCTGTAGCTCTAGCTAGAAGACAAAATAAGTTACATCAAAGTGCACACTATAGTTTTATTTAATATTTCTTGAATATAAATAGGATAGGAATATTTCGTGTCTTCCTAGGTTCACATGTGAACCAATTTTATATTGAGGAATATTGTAACTGTATTTAATATGATGTAAACCCTAAGCAGTAGTAAGTTGGGGCCCTTGAATGTAATTTAATCCTGACCATTGATTTAAATTGTAAAAACTATAAATAGCAGCTTCCTCTCATTTGAAAAGAGAAAGATGAATTGTTGTAAGAAGGAATTTTGAAGCAATATAAAGGAAGGATTTGAAGTGTTGGTGAATTCCTTGTGTGCTCTTAATGTATGCATGATTCCATCTTTCAATTTAATTTGTAGTTCAATTTTCAACTTTATTAGTTAATGTTCAATTTTAATGGTGACAATGTGTTAAGGTATTTGATACACTTCCAACTCATACTTTTAGTGGTTTTTTGATGGAAAATTGATTTGTTAGTCCAAGCTTACTCTTTTTAATGTACTCAAGTTCAATTGTGTATGCTCATGCTTCATGTGTTAATGTCATAGTCTGAAAATCTGAAGACAACCTTGGGAGATTGCACTAGTTTTGTGATACTGTAGAACTTTCTTGGTTAAGAAGAGCTTGGTTTTGGGAGTCCGTCTATCTTAACAACTATCATTGTTATTGATGTCCTTACTTTTTAGAATTAGAAACACTCTCTCAACCCATAATATTTTTCTATTCCTTTGAAAATTTGTGTTAGTTTAGAATAAGAGCATCACTTACATTGCTAAATTTGATGATCGCATTGTTTCAAATTTCAAAAGGGTTTGATTTTATCCTTAAATCTTACAAAACCCTTATCGTAGACCCATAAGTACCAGTCTTTGTTTTAGATCATAAATTCCCTTTGTGATTACCAACATTACACATTACCATTGAGTTGTTTGTGCATTGTCAAGACTTGACATTAGAGACCTTGAGGTTATTTTCTGAAGTTTGTTTGCAGAAAGTTACCTTTCAAGAGAGATATAGTACTTATGTTCTATCTATGTTGTGTAGTGCTAAAACATTCATCAAAAAAATTGGTGCTAAAAGGAGGGTGGCTATTTGAACAAATTTGGAGCGAATTTGGTCATTCTCTCCTTAGAGCTTTTATAGAGTTACCAAGTCCACAACTGATAAAGGAGAATTACAGGAATTAAAGACCCCCACCAAGGCTAGGAGAGCCAAGAAAGGGATAGCTTCATATTCAACACCACCCACTCGACCTCCAACTCCACCTTCTCCATCATCCACATCATCCACTTCTTCATCTTAATTTGCAGACCATACTCTGATTACTATACCCTAGCCTCAGGTTACTGTAAATTAGCCATTACCACCCCCACCTCCACCAATGGATTGGTTGGAAAACAATGGGAATCACCTTTGACCTTCAACAACTATCATGACATGCCCAATCTTTTTGAAGGTTTCTATTCAAAATTCCATTCAAATAACCCTTATAGGACTACAAAAGAACACATGAGAATCTTTGAGGCATCCCTTAAATATAGGACGATTCACCATGAAGATGTTGCATAAAGGATTTTCTTGTACTCATTAGGGGAAGAAGAATTTTACTAGTACATTCATTTACATGCAAGTTCAATCAAAACTTGGGATGATTTGAAGAAGGTTTTTCTTGCCAAGTTTACAGTCCCGATAAGTCCTTCTTAACTGTACCATTAGTTTGGATCCATTAAAAGGGAACTAAATGAGCCAATCAATACATTTAACAATAGGTTTCATTGTGCTTACACTAGGTTGCAGAACCCTTATGTTGTTGATGATGCTTCAACTAGATTAATGTACTGTGAAGCCCTAGATTGTCTCACCTTAGCTTTAGTTAAAAGAGCCAACCTAGCTCCGTAAAACTTAGTGTCCATGTATGTAGAAGGAGTTAATGCAAGTGCTGACCTTGTCCAACACCTCACTGACTCACTACCTTTATTGGGCCAAACTGCACATCCTAGACAAGTTCAAGGTTTGAGTCAGGTTTTAGCCAATCAAACTCCTTTGTTGAATCAAGTGCCTCAATTGCCATTAGTACCACATTTGGGTCCCCATTGAATCAAGCCCCATCCATGCCTAGCTACCTATACAATTCAAAATCATTGGCTTAACCTCAAAATTCCAATATACCATCATAATTACAAAATTATGAGGTGCCTTCCTATTAGAAAAACTCTTTTGTAATGCATCTTGTATATCTTCAAAATTCTGCCCATTACAAAATATTGCAAAAAAAGAGAAAAAAGATGAGTTGGTTGAACAAGTTAAGAATATGACCACTGAGCTTACTTATTTGAGGAATCAAAACAACTAGTTGTAGGCTTCATAGAGGAATATTCAAGCCAACTATAGTCATGAAAATCATGATCCAAGGCAAAGCTTGGGACAAAATTTCAAATGAGGACAAGGTTTTGGACAAAAGTTTGAAAGGAGGCAAGCCCCAAGATAGAACAAAACATGGAACACAAGGCCCAACAATGGATGAGTGCCAACACCTCTTGATCCACCAAGCAATCTAGACAAGTCATCCAGTGGGGTATACTTGGTTGAAGCTACATTGTTTGGATGGTACAAAATTCATGGCACAAACAAGCATTCTGAGCTTGACTATCAAAAGTTTTAGACTGCTACTGCCATATTTCAAATGAAGGTGCATAATGTTGTTGGAAATTATAACTCTAATAGACATGTGATTGTACCTTTAGAATCATATGACTTGGTTTTGGGGGTGAATCAAGCACCTTTCCCTCAAGACGATGATAATGAACCCGAAAAGGAGTCAACTAAAGATGATACTAAAACAAATGATGTATGTAACAAGGAAACACTATCTCAACTATTTGATACTATCAACAATGATCCTAGAGATGAAGAGGATCAAAAGGAAGAAGAAGTTCACATGTTTCATTAGCACTCAATATCTTATAATCTATGAAATAGGTAGATTGGTGGACTATTCACTACTTCCATACCATCAAACAACTTCAACATACCTCCAGATCCCAATGCAAGCAAAAATCCCTCCTATCCTAAGGTGCCAAATCAGTATTTTACCAAAGGTGGACAATCTGATCTCACCAAAGGTGGAAAATCTGATTTTACCAAGAGTGGCTAGTCTCAAGTTGATGTTGAACAAATGGGAGAATATGCTGCAGAGGATCTGAAAAAGGTAAAAGTGGGTCTTTTAGCTTTTGAATTATTAAGGGTGCCTACAATTAGAAATAAAATTTTTAAGTCTCTAGATGGAGTTTTACCCCAAAGTATTCATAAGATACAACTGCAAAGAGGGTTACACTCAATAGTACTGAAAATGAACTAGTGATCAAAGAGATCGTATGGAAGAGCGAAGATCAACAATCAGCTAAGGATAAAGGAAAACAACTAGCCAAAGATCAAAGTCAAATGCAAGCTAAAGATAAAAAAAAGAGAGGGATGAGACTCAAATTTCTCAAGTTGACACTCTAGTAAGTTTGTTCCAAGGAAGACCTAAGACACCTCCTTTCTTGCTAACCATTCAGTTATTCAAAAAGAACTTGCATAATTGTTTGTTAGATTTAGGAGCTTCAATGAATTTCATGCCTTTCGTAGTATGCAAAGCATTAGGTATCACTCCCACTGCATCTAAATGAAAATTCACACAATTGGATAAGATAGAGGTAGCTGTGGTTGGAGAATTAAGCATAATTCCCATGAAATTTGCATCAGACCCAAGGGTACAACAAGTAATTAATATTTAGGTAGTAGATATTCCTGATACAAATGGAATGATCTTGGGTAGGGACTTCACAAGAATACTTAGTGACTATATATCAACTGAGAATTCTCGAACGTGGCTTCCATTGAAGGGATTTCCAAATCAAATTCATATAGTGTGAGCCAAGGAGGAAATTCATGATCACTGAATATAACAACAAAACAAATGAAGTTATGTTTTTAGAAACTAAGTTGGGAAATTATGTCCCTATGGAAATTGTAGATGAAGAAGGGATAGAGGAGGTTCTAATGCTACATGACATGACTAAAGACTTGACTCAACTTCCTAACAACACTAAGTGATGGTTGAATCTGATGATGAATATCTTAAAGTTGATGGCAATATCAGGTTGTTTGAAAGCTTCCAGGATTTTCTGAGGAAGTGTGCGTAGGACCAAATCAGTCTTGAGGGTAAAACTAATTTTAAAGAATTATTATTGCCCTGTTGCTGCAAAATACATGATGCATCTCACTTTGAATTCAAATGCTACCTCTACCAAACTGTTGTAGATAAAATTAAAAGGAAGATAGACCTAGTAGTAGTTAGGATGAAAGAGAAAAAGGATCAAGATAGGCCACAACCAAAACAACAAAGTAATTCAAAAGTAGATCCATTACCAAGAGATGAAGCTTGCTCTGTGAATTCAAAAGGTACAAATCCAACTAAGTTTTGGACTTTGCATTTCGATGGATCTAAGTCAAAACAAGGAGTTGGAGTTGGTTTTGAGTTAATTAGTCCATCTAGTAATACCTTTTTCACAACACATAGGTTACAGTTTCATTGCACAAATATTATAGTAGAGTATGAAGCTTTAGTGCACGAATTATTAATGGCATCGCGAAAGAAGGCTAAAGCATTATAGGTATTTGGGGATTCCAAATTAGTCATCAAGAAAGTTAGAAAATAATACTCATGTCACAATAGAAGGATGACCAATTATAGCCACAGAGTATGGGACTTGATAGAGGGGTTTGATGCCTTTAATATCCAGTTGATTCCATAATATAAAAATAATTTCGTTGATGCACTAGCACAAGAAACCAGTACCTTGCATCCCCTGTCATTGTTCGAACTAGAGAATTTCATGGTGGAACTCACCCCTACTCCATCGGTTCCCAATAATGTGACCAAATTTCAAGTGTTTGAAGACGACAAGCATATCTTGGATTTCATTACCAGCTCATATGTTTTTGCTTCTTAGATCATCGCTGAAGTGGAACCAGAGGAAGAAGCACTTGACATGGAAGGAGTTATCAATCTAAAGAAAAATAAAATACCCAGGGGCATGGTAGAATTAGAGAGAATATTTTATTTTGACCATATAAGAGATCAAAACTAGTAGACTAGGAAGGATTCAACAAACAACCAGTGTGATACAAATAATATAGGTACTGCAGAAGATGTGAAGATTGTCTTTATCGGTAAAATTTTCACTCCAAAAGAAAAGAAAGGAATAATCGATGCATTACATGTATAATAGGACATTATAGCATGGAGTTATGAGGATCTCAAGATGTATGACACATCAATCATCACACATGATCCCACTCAAGCCTAATTTGAAACCTTTTAGACAAAGGTAGTAACCTATAAATATGTTGCTTGAACCTATTATTCTAAAGGAAGTGAAGAAGCTTCTATCTGCTTGCATCATATTCCCTGTTAGACACTCCACATGGGTGGAAAATTTGGTACCAGTTCGCACAAAGAATGGAAAAAATTGACTTTGTGGACTTTCGAAATATGAATCATGCATCTAAAAAATACAACTATCTGATGCCATCACTGGATAAAGTGCTATAGATTGTTAACGGGTTTCAAATGATGTCCTTCCTTGATGGATACTTGGGTTATAACTAGGTGATGGTACAATATGAAGATAGACACAAGACAACCTTCACCACAAAATGGGGAACTTTTGTGTATAAAAGAATGCCTTTTGGTTTAATCAATGCTGGAGCAACATTCCAATGAGTGATGGATATTGTGTTCAAAGATTTAATAGGAAAGTTTATCATCACTTACATGGATGACTTGACAGTGTTTTTAAAGAGAATAGGCGACCACATTTCAGACCTTTGCAAAGTGTTTCAAAAATGTAGAGAGTTGGTATCTCGTTGAATCTAAAGAAATGAATTTTTGGGGTTATAGAAGGAAAGCTACTTGGGAATGTCATTTTAGAAAATCAAATGTCAATATACCCTAAGCGCATTCAAGCTATAATAAAAATTCAACCTCTCGAAAGAAAAAAGGAGATGAAATCATTTTTTGGGAAGATTAATTTTGTCAAATTTGTTTTACTGGTTTTGATGAAATTGTGAAGCCTTTGAATACAATTTTGAAACAATATGCTAAAGTGGAATGGATGCCTGAAGCAAAGAAATATTTTGAAGAGATAAAATGATTAATCACTGAAGCTTCAGTTTTAGTTAGTCTAGATTACTCCAAACTATTCTATATATACTTCTCCACCTCAAAAACTTCTTATGTGAGTATGCTGACTCAAAAGAGAGATTAGGGAGATGAGAATCCCATTACATTCATGAGTGATCCATTAAAATATGCTAAATTGTGATACTCGAGTGTTGAAAAGAAGGCTTATACGTTGGTTGAAGGCGTTAAAAAGTTTAGACACTACATCTTAAGAAATAAGGTGTTCATGATTGTTTCAAATTTGACTATCAAGATCCTCCTAATGCAAAACGAGATGGGTGAAAGAAATGCTAAATGGGTGATGATGCTACAAGAGTATGACATGGAGATACAACCCATGAAACTAGTTTGAGGACAAGCACTGACTCATACAATGGATAAAGGTAATCCAGAGCTTACGACCCAGTAATATAATCTTGAAGATATCTCTCCGGATGATTGGTATGATGATATTGTGTATTACTTGTTGAATTAGAAATGTCTAGCACACTTGAATACCATGAAAATAAGGGAATTAATCTTGAAGAGCACCAGTTATATGCTGAAAGGAGCCATATTATACAAGAAAAATCACAAAGGTAAATGTCTTGGGAAGCAAGAAGTAGTCTGGGTGATGAATGAATTTCATGATAAATTTGGGACTGGCCATGGTTCAAATCCATCAACTAAAAAATAAATCCTTCGCACTGGATACTATTGGCTAATGTTGTTCAAAGATGTTCATGCCCATGTGCGTTCCTATCACACATGCCAAACTACAACTAGTAGAGAGAAGTATCTCGCTATTCTGTTGCAACTAGTCGCTGAAATGTGCCCTTTCACGTAGCAGGGACTATTTTTTGTTTGGTACAACCAATCCACCATATTCTACAGGCCACAGGTATATTCTAAACATAACTGATTATTGCATAAGATAGATGGAAGTGATCCAATATAAGCAATGTACAACCGACGTGGTCATTAAATTTATAGAAGATTACATCATCACTCATTTTGGTTGCCCATTTTCATTTGTTTGTGATAATGGCCTTGCATTTGCATCTTTGAAATTTTCTAGGTGGGCTTTCAACTATGGGATCATACTAAAATTTTCCTCCAATTATTATCCCCAAGGGCATGGATTGGATGAATCAATAAATAAAAACCCGCTAACGGTCATTCATAAATTGCTTGATAAGAACCCAAAGGATTGGCATACCCAACTGGGATTTTCTTTATAGGCGGATCATACTCATCAGAAGGCTACTTTAGGAACCTCCCCAGACCATCTAGTCTATGGTCAATAGCCTATTTTTCCCATCTAGTTGATAATCCCCACTTTGCATTTTATTAATGAAAACTATGACAAAGGCTCAAGGCTCAAGGCCCGTATAGATGAACTTCTCCATTTGGAGGAGAAATGGGATGAAGCAATTGAATTTTTTTCTAAACATCAGGGTGTTGTGAAGCACTGGTTTGACCAACGTATAAAAGTTGAGGCCTTTAGGATTGTTGACCTAGTTTTATATTGGGATAAGACCCATGAAAAGAAAGGGGAGCATGGAAAATTCAATAAGCTTTAGCTTGGCCCCTTTTAGGTTTCTGAGATCTTTGGAGATAATGAATTTCATCTAAAGAATCTCACTGGAGAAGATGTCCCATTGTCTATCAACGGGTAGTATCTCAAGCATTATTTCCTTGCCTGAGCTGTTACAATTCATCCCTACATATAGTTAGTTAGGTGGTTTGCTTAAAGTTAGTTTGATTTTGGTTTGTTTTGCTTCCCTACTTTGGTTAGTGTAGGTTTTCTTTTGTTTTGCTTTGCTGGTTTGGGGTTTCACTTGTTTTCTTTTGGGAATGTTTGCTAACACAACAATATGGTTTTTATCTGTTTCTATTTTGGGACTGTTTTGAGTATTTCATTGATATTTCTAGTTAGGTTTTCAAAATGGATGGTGGTTGTCCCCTGTTAGTGTCTAATGACCTGAATGTATGATAAGTCATTGGTCGGGTCTAGTCTCAAGTACGTTGTAACCCTATACTCTTCACATATTAAGAATCCTATGATTTATTATAGGTTCCTTTGTGGAGTTATGTTAAGTGAAAAATCTTAGATTTCTACTTTAGAGCCACTGTGATCCTCAACCCTGATTATGAGCTTCTGTGTTCATGGGTTAGAAATGAGAAAAGAGAAAGAAAAATAAAATAAGAAATGAAAAGAAAAAAGAGAAAATCATAAAAGAGTAAGAAATTTCAACCTTCAAGAGGATTCAAATAACTCTACTAGGGCTATGGACACCTAGTTGGCAATAGAGCTATGTTCAAGAGAATCACAACGAGAACCTCATCGAGGCTATGGATGCATGACTAGTAGGGAGGCAATATCCCATATACTCTTGGAGTAGAATCATTCATGTATCTTAGCATGATGAAGCATAGGTTCCTATAGTCAGCCTAAGGAGGGAAATGAACACATGTGCACACACTTGGATTTTAGTATATGAGGGACTAGATCTCCCAATGGTTTTGATTCTTTAAGTGTTGGCCTAACGTGATGGTTGAAACTAGAGGTTCTAGGTTCATGATTCCTATTTTTCACTGAAATAATCTGGAGCATTTCCCCCAATAGAGTAGCCATTTGTTGTGCATTCCAAACAGCTGCCCCGCTTGAGGTAGGGACCCCCCCTTTTTTCTTCTTTTCGAGCCAACTTTTCCTGTGCTCATTTTTTTCCTTTGCCTTTGCCTTTTGGGCCTTTTTCTCAAAGTTTCCTTAATAATTTTGATGTCTCCTTGAGGCCTTAGTGATCTACCAAAGTTTCATTTGTTAAGAAGAAGTTGCGAAAAAATTCATGCAGGCCACCATCAGGCAAATGTCGAGCCCTTTTGTGCCATTTAAAAAAAATCTTCACTATGGCACCAAGATCTTTGGCTTTCACAACACTTATCCCCGTAAACTATCGACTTCCGCATTGATGACACCCGTGATCATTTTTCTCGTATTCTCACATTTGGATGACATTTGCACTAATGAGTCTAGTTTATGGCCTAATTATTGATAAAATTGTTGTCCATTTCTTGCAGTTTTCATAAGACTTTGCTTCTTGGGAGTTGATATTTTCATAATATTTCCTTAAAACCATAGACCTTGGACATGAATTTATTTTCATAACTTTCAAATGATATTGACATGCTATATGGATTGTTTGTGTTAATTTTGCATGTGATTAATGAATGTCGCTTTAAGATGATTATAGATAAGCAGTTGTTGTGCATACTAACGTTGTCATGTAGATAATTTGAGGCCTACAATTCAAGAGGATTCTACCAGCTGGTCATGTGCCATATCGGTTAACAAGGTGGTCATTTAATGGAGAGAAGACTCTTGTCGGTTGGAGATTCCTCATGCAAATCAGATTGTAACCACCTTGTAATGGTCTTAAATGCTATTGAGCATGCACTGGAATTATTGCTATGCCAGATTCACATTAAGGAAATCATGCCTAATAGGTTCTGTGCATGCGTAGCTGCCTCTTCTCTTTTCCGCACTTTCCCTAATGTGGTATCCTCTACGTTTGCTAGAGTTGATTGCCTTGCTAGGTGGTTGGATAAATAAGGCTCTGATGTTCCTTTTGAAATATCTCGAGTTGAAGGTATCTTAAATTGATGTACTCGCATTATTAGTTTTCTGTAATACAATCATGTTGCTCAATTATACTCATGTTTTCCAATAAATGAAATGAAGTTATAAGTTTGTGCATCTGAGTCTATCTTAGTTTTAGGGAATACTTATCCAAGGGGGACCACTTGGTGAGTATTCCATCCCGTACCTTAGTTTAGTTTAGTTGTTATTTTTTATTTAGTTATTAGTTAAGAATCTATCATTGACTATTCTTGCAGCCACTAGAATTCCATTCTGTGACTGTTCCTGCAACCAAAATAGAACATAGTAGTTTCCTATTTTTTTGCTCAGATTTTCATTTTTGTCATGCATTTTAGTTTAGTCTAGTTATTGGTTGATGTTCAACATTTATGTTATTTCCTTCCAACCAATTTACTTTCAATATTGCGTCTTTCTTAGCTGTAGGAGGAATGTGGCTACTTTGGATTCCTAGTGCACATACAGTGCTGACCCATTTCAAGTTTACATCCTTGGGTTGACAATTTAAATGCACCTTCATAATGATTGAGATAGCTATTCAGGTTAGATTTCCAATCACTGAATCACAACTCTAAAGTCTTAGTTATTGAAACATTGTAGGAGGCCAAAATTTTTGGCACCGTTGCCAGGGATGGTGTCAAACTAGGAAGTTCCTTGGAGTCATTGATAGTTTTCTAAAGTATTTCTGGGAGTTTGTTCTTAGTTTACCCCCTCGTTTAGAAGAGTTATGACCCCCCTATTATTTTTCCAATTCTTTGTGTGAGCTGACTAAGAGTGAGTTGATACCGTATGCATAGAGAAAGGAGAATAGATGCCCATGGGAGATTCCTTCCTAACAATCCTAATCTATTCCAGATAGTTCAGTATCAGAACCTTCCTAGAAACGAAGAAGAAGAAGTGCCACACCTCTTTGTTGATACATTTCTAGATCTGACCATTTATGAACTTTCCTCTGAAGATCAAAATTTGATTGAAGACCCCTTTGCTTTGGAACTTCATCAAGCATACATGGGTGATGCAAATGGAAACAAACCTAACAGACCTAACATACCTAATATACTAGCTTTTCCTTTACCCATTGCTCATTAGAATGAAGTAGACAACCTCAAAAACATCCCCGCTTCAATCCTTCCTAAGTTCTATGGACTTGTCACCAAAGATCTTGATACATTCTTGTTTGAGTTTGATATACTCTACAGGAGTTATGACTATACCACTGATGCCCATAGGCTTAAAATATTTTCTACCACTTTGAAAGAAGCTGCATTAAGATGGTTCATGAGCCTAGGCAGAGATACTGTGGAGACTTGGGAGGACATGAAGACAAAGTTCGTTGAGAAATACAAAGAGTATTGTAGGGGCAGTGACATGAGAGGAGATGACATTTTTAGAATGCAACAAAAGGAGGATGAGAGCTTGGAGGATTACGTTTCAAGGTTTATGTTTTGCCTACAGAAATATCCACACCATACACTCAATGAAGAATCACATATGCTGATTTTCTTAAGAGGAATTGATGATAGGTGCACAGATGCCTTGAAACTAATGGGAGGAGGAGATATCACCCAAGTTCCTTGAGAGGATATCAAGAAGATATGTCAAAACTATTCTAGGGAAGCTTCAAAGAAGGGGAGAGATTACCAATCTTCTATGGGTAAGTCATCCAACAATGGAGTTTCAAGGATGGAGATTACTCACTTGCTAGTAGAATTCAAGCAAGACATCATAAACAATCTGGCTACTCAGCTGGATTCACTTCAGGCCAAAAAGAAACAAGAGGAGGCAAAGGCAATGTTGGCAGAATATTGCTCTCATTGCAGACAAAAGAAGAAGGACTGCAGATGAAAGATGATAGCTAATATTGATAACAAGAAGATGGCACCCGAGTTCAAGCCAATCCAGGGTGAAGATGATCAAGTCTAATATATTTCACAAAGGAGGCCATGGGCTCCAAGATAGGGTATGCCACCAAATCCACTATCTTTTGCTGGGCCATATTTTAATTCTTATTCATCTAGTAATCAATGGAAACCCCCATATCCACCCAATTATGGAGGATATACACCACAACCTTGGAGTAACCCTCCAAATGCTTGGCCCAATCACCAAAATTCTCCACCCCAGTGGCAACAACCTTAGGGGAATTGGCAGCAGTTTCAAGGAAATTGGCAGCTACCTCCAAGAAACTAGCAGCAAACATCTCAATGGAGGGGAGGACAACAATGGCCAAACTAGAAAACCAATTACATGCAGCCACCTTCTTAGCCCCAAAAACCTACTATAATGCCTCCTCCTTCTAATTCAAGTTAAAATGCACCTAAACCTACTTAGCTACCAACCCAACCCACACCTAACCCAAATAATAAACCACAACAACAACCAGTATACTCTACCGATCCAAATCAATTCTCTGCATATGCTATGAGTGTAAGTGACATCTATTTGCGTTCAGGAACTAATTTTCTAGCTCCTTCCACACCCATTATCATTGAGCTTCCCGTGGAAGAAGAGGAGCCTTTGAATGTCCCCATTCAACCTTGTGCACCTAAAAATCCTGAACCAGTCCCAGCTAAGCAGATTGAACCTGAACCACCATTTCCCCAGAGGTTGGAAACTATAAAACAAAAGGAAGAAAAGGAGGACACAAATTTTGACATTATAGATCAGTTGAAGCATATACATGTCCAGATACCTCTATTTTAGGCCATAAAAGATGTTCCCATATATGCAAAACAATCAAAGAAGCATGCCTTAAGAAGCTAGGAAGGAAGAAGAAAGGCCCCACTACAATTCATGTGGTGGGACAACTTGGTGACATCATGCTTGGGAAAGTGACTGTTCCCAAGTATAATGACCTAGGGAGTCTCGTGGTAGGAGTTGTTATAAATGGGATGCAGATAAAGAATGCTCTAATTGATTTGGGAGCAACAATAAATGTGATGACTAAGGACATCATGCAACAACTAAATATTGTAAGTATGAAACCTACTCCTATTGTTCTGTAGCTTGCTGACAGTTATATTGTTATGCCTAATGGTATAGTGGAAGATCTAGTTGTAACTTTAGAATCTTGGGAGTACCCAATAGATTTTATGATTCTTTCTCATAAAGCCACACTAGGCGGGTACCCCATTATTCTTGGAAGACCATGGTTAGCAACAATAGATGCTTATATTGGATGCCTAATAGGATACATGACCATTTCTGATGGAAAGAGCACCAAAAAGATTGTTCTTTACCCTCCTGCTCAACCATCCCATGATAAGGACAATCCAGTATGGCCACATGTTGGTGAAGAGGCCGATCAAGTTAATTCTATGGCACAACTTATGCTATTACATAGAAGTCCTTTCCTATATCTTTAATATGAAGATGAAGTATTGTCTCACATATTAAGAACCATTATGAGGTAGAGGAAGCATCGTCCTCTCATGTATCTGATTCTGCTACTATAGTGAAAACACTCCTGCCAACTCCTCCTGTAGCCGCTCTTCCTATAGACGCCTTTCCTATAGCCAAATTTCCTGCAACAACAGGTATGTTTCATGCATTACTACCACATGAACTCAAGGTACCAAACATTTTTTAAGTAGTTATGGTTGAGTTAACTACACAAGTGCAAGTGTCAGAAGGGAAATATTTGAATATCAATAGTAAATTGAGTGAAGAACAACAATTATCATTGGAAAACCTACTTAGGGCCCACCATAATGCATTTGCATGGGACTATCATGATATGAAGGGATTGGATCATAAAATTTTCACTCATAGGATATACATAAGAGATGATTGTGCACCAGTAAGGCAGCCACAAAGAAGAATTAACCCTGCATTAAGAGAAATAGTAAAAGAGGAACTGCAAAAATTGCTAGATGCAGGATTTATCTACCCCATTTTAGATAGCCAGTGGGTGTCCCCATTGGTGATTATGCCCAAAAAAGGAGGGAAGTGGCGAGTTTGTATTGATTACAAGGAACTTGACTCTACCACCAAAAAGGACAATTTTCCCTTACCATTCATAGATCAAGTTCTAGAATCAATTGCACCAGAGGACCAAGAGAAGACAACCTTTACCTATCTGTGGGGAACCTATGCTTACTTAGTACTTCCATTTGGATTATGCAATGCACCTACAAATTTTTAGAGGGAAGTCATTAGCATATTTTCAGACATCTCTCATGATTGCATGAAAATTTATATGGATGATTTCACTAATTATGGTGTTGATTTCAATGAAGCATTGGAAAATCTTAAGAGATTCCTACAAAGATGTAAAGACCAGAATCTGTCTTTAAATAGTGAGAAGTGCTTCATGATGATACATGAAGGTGTAGTTCTTGGCCACTACATCTCTCACAGAGGAATTCAAGTAGATCTTGCAAATATTAGGGTAATTACCAATCTGCCTATCCCTAAAAAACAAAAAGATGTTAGGAGTTTCTTAGGATATGCAGGTTATTATAGGAGGTCCATCAAAGACTTCAACAAACTAGCAGCACCATTTTATAATCTCCTAACTAAAGATGCTGAGTTCCAATGGACAAAAGGCTGTGACAAGGAATTTTCTGACTTGAAAGTAGCTTTAAATCATGCTCCTATACTCAAGGGACCTAATTGGGAGTTTAATTTTCACATCCATACAGATGCATCAGACTATGCTATAGGAGCAGTCCTAGGATAGAAAGAAGGAGCTATTGAAAACACCATTTACTTCATCAACAAAAATCTGCAAGGAGCTGAATTCAACTATACAGTGATAGAAAAAGAAATATTAGCAATGATCTATGCTTTAAAAAAAATCAGACATTACATAACAAGCTACCCAATATTTACGCACACCAATCATGCAGCCATTAGATACCTTATGAATAAACCTCTGATTTCAGGAAGGCTAGCAAGATGGTTACTACTAATGCAAGAGTTTGACATAACCATTGTGGATAAAGTAGGGAAGGCCAATGTTGTTGTAGATTTTATTTCAAGGCTGACCACATAAGAGGAAAATCAAGTCATAGATGATTCTTTCCCTGATGAGCACTTATTTTCCATCAGTGTGTAGACACCCTAATATGTTGACATAGCTAATTTTCTGGTCACAAGGCGAGTCCCTCCTCACTTCTCTCCCAAAGAGAGGAGAGTTCTCATTGAAAAATATTTTCCTTTCTCATGGATTCCTGGATGTTTGTTCTACACTGGACCTGACTAAGTCATGAGGAGATGTGTGAGGGAAATGAGACATGATATTCTGCATGCATGCCACAATGAACCCTATGGAGGATATTTTGTAGCCAAGAGGATAACAATGAAGATATTGAACAAAGGATATTACTGGCCAACACTCCACAAGGATGTAAGGATATATACAAGGAAGTGTGAAAAATGCCAAAGGATGGGCTGACCAACCAAATCTGATGAGATGCCACTTTGCCCCCAGGTAGTAATCAGTCTATTTGATAAGTGGTGGCTAGATTTTGTAGGACCCATTGATCCTCCATCAAAAGGTAAATCCTATATTTTGGTATGCACTGATGATGTAACAAAATGGGTAGAAGTTAAGGCCATGAAGTATGCAAGAGATAACAAGGTTGCATAATTTTTGTATGAAGAATTTTTCACATGGTATGGGGTTCCTAGAGAGATAGTGACTGATCAAGGGACTCAATTCACTTCAACCCTTGTTGCAACATTGGTTAATGAGTACAAAATTAGGCATAAGAAGTCTACTCCTTATCACCCTTAGGCCAATGACCAATTTGAGGTGACCAATAGAGAAATTGAAGCCATTCTGACCAAAATAGTGGCTATCCATAGAAAGGACTAGGCAAGTAGGCTACCAGAAGCTGTTTGGGCTTACATAACCACCTGGAAAACAACTACAAGATTCACTCCATTTGAGCTGCTATATGGAAAGAAAACCATGATGCCCATTGAATTTGAGCATAAGACTCTTAGGACTGTAGTAGAATTGGGCATGGATATTTCTGAAGCATAAAGAGATAGAATTATGTAGCTGAATGCTTTGGATGAGATGAGGAAGGCAACTTTGCATCACACAGAGGTAGTGCAGACTCAACGAATAAAGTGGCATGATAAATTCATCAAGGATAAAAAATTTCAGCCTGGAGTTTGGGCACTGCTCTATGACTCAAGATACTAGGATAATGCAAGAAAATTATAAACAAGGTGGCTCGGGCCATATGAGGTGGCTAAAGTATTTTCCAATGGAGTTTTTCAACTTACTACCATTAACCCTATCAAGTTTAAGCTGGTGGTGAATGGTCATCACCTGAGATTGTATCACAAGCCAACTTCTAAGGAATAGTTCTTGCAACAATTTACTCAACATGCAACACCCAAATACAATTGAAGGAAGTGGACCTAGTGTCCCTTCTTTCGGCTAATTAAGGTATGCCACTTCTCATAATAAAGATTCCCCTCACTTTGTGGGGGTCCACTTCTTCACCCATCCTCCCATTCATTCCACCTTTCTCTCTCTTCCACCTCACCGCCTTCATTTCACTTCACTTCATTTCACTCCACCTCATTCCACTCTGCTTTTATTAATTGCTCAACTGATTTCTCAAAAAGTGACCAGTACTTTCTCCATGATCTTTGCAATAAATATTCCATGAATTCAGGTATGTGTGCATTAATTGTTATATCTTAATTGTCTTCTAGTGCATTTATTTAATTGTTGTGAATTAATATGAAATGTTCACCATAGCATGTAATTATTCTCTGTCCCTGTCAAATCGATATTCCACCTCACATGTGAGGACACATGTGAAAATTTAGGTTGGGGGGACGTGTCAATGCCATGTCCGCATGTCTTTCTATACTGGTTCACGTCAAAAAAATTTAAGTTATTGAGCCAATTGAATTCTGAGTGAGATGACGGCTCGTATGTGTGAAATGAAAATCCTTCACCACCATTTTCCTTAATCATAGCCTGCATTTATTAATCCTTTATTTCTTTAATTACTCCTGTCATAATCCTAAGCCAAAAGGTAAAATTCAGACGACACTAGCATAAAAAATTTAGCAGAGTTGTAGGAAGGAGAAGTTTGGTGTTCAGACAAGGATTGCAGGAAGAAAAAAATTGTAGAGTGACTATTTGATTGTAGACAATGGCAGGTGGGTTAATTCAAAATGAACCCACAGTTCATGATGTATTACTACAAGATGCACCTTGCCTAGCTGAGTTTAGAAACTGTGGATGGCTAGACTATTTCTTAAATTTAAATGGTTTTGACGAAGGTGTTGGATTGGAATTCGCCCAGACATTGTCCGAAGGAAAATCCACAGTAAAAGGGTTGGAAGTCACAACTACGAAGGAAAGAGTTGCAGAAGTTATAGGGTTGCCTACTGATGGTGAAAATTACCTTGCTACCAGAGATGTCAGGTCATCTAGGGCTGAATTTACAAAACCTAATGACCCTCCATTGAGCGTGGAAAAACAAGGAGAGAAGAGGACTTCTCTGCCCGAGCTATGGAAGCAGGTAGAATTTTATGTTGTCAAGTATATCACTTGCGAAGGTCGCCAGTCGAATTTACATTCCATGCATTTTAAGCCCCTGAACCACATGAGGCACGAAAGGAGAATGAATGTGCCCAATGTGCTATACCACCTTCTTTCGATCATGACAGTAGAGACCCAAAAATGTAGGGAAAATTCCATTTACCACCATTGTCTAATCAAATTATTAGTTGAAAAGTCTCTGCAAGATGTGTTCGATATTTCTTGGGAAGAAGTTTTGAGTATTGATCAAATTAGACTAGAGCATTTACGACCTATGGTTTTTCCTCAATCTCGTAGGGTTGGGAGGAGAAGGAGAAATGTTGGGGCCACTCCTAGTGCTCCAACTTCTGATGCAAGCCTTAGTGGAAACCCTTTTGTAGCCAAACAAACTATTGAGATTAGTTCTTCCGAGGTAGAGCATTCTGATAAAGAGAGTTCCACTCTTGATTTTGATGATGATGTTCCTCTTGGAACCTTAATGAAAACTAGGGCACAAAAGAAGAAGGAAGAACTAAAGAAAGGAAAAACTAAAAAGAAAATGGTAGAAAAAGAAGCACCAAGCTCCAGGAAATGAAAGGCTGACACTGTTCTTCCCGCAAGAAAGAAAATTGAAGAAACCCTCCTAGAAAATCAAGGTTAGCTGGGCCAACCATTGGGGTATCTCTCGATGGAAGCCCTAAACGTGGAAAATCACCACTGGAGGATACAAAAGCTCCAATGAAGCAATTAAATGTTGAAGAAAAGGACGTGTTTGAGGAAGCAACAAATTTAACGCTGTCAGATCTTGTAGATATTGTAGAGAAAGTTGGAAACCAAGCATGTGAGGACAATTAGGAACTCTTGCAACAAGAGTTTCTACAGCTTGAGAAATAACAAGAACAAGAGGCCCTACAGATTGAAATGAGAGAATAGGCAACACCCCTGCAACTAGAATTGGCTGAACAAGCAAAAGCCCTACAATTGGTACTCTACCAAGAGAAAGCAAAAATTCTAGGTAAAATGATGGTAGGAGTACATAGGCCCTCTTATTTCTAAATGAACATGGTAGTCCTGAACTTGTGGAAAGAAATACAAAGAAGGGAAGAAGAATATAAAGTAGAAAAACGTAGGCTAAAGAAGGAAATTGAAAAGAGAGATGAGGAAATTGAGGATAAGAATGCAGAAATTGATTTTTTGAAGAAGAAGATGGGTGACATGTCAAATTTATTACCACAAATATTAGAGTGTAGGGCTCCTCCATGGGTCTATACTCTGTATTTAAAGGAGAAGCATATTTCTTTCAAGTTGGCAAGAATTGTTTCAGGTTTGAACCCCTCCATTGAGACCCCTACTGATTTTTTCAATGCTTTTTGGATTCCTCCCCCTGAGATGAAAAATTTGTTGTGTGAATTTTATTTACATAATTATGTTGTGAACAAAGACAATGATTGGAATCCACTGTTATATGTTGGGGATGTCCAATTAAGGGCATTCATGTCCTGGATACAGAACAAAGTAAGTTGGGGAAAGAAGTATAAGGCTTATAAGAAAATTGAATCCAACATTCCCTCACCCATTAGGGATGAATCTAGACATCCAGGAGATATTTTTAAGGACTGGCACATAATTCTATACCGACCAAAGTATAGCTATAGGATCCTGCCTGAGAGAAAGTATATAAAAAATATGAGGAGATGGAAAGAATCACATGAGAATCTGTAACGGGATATATGTCACAGAGGTGGAACAACCTAACTGATGATTTGAAGCAAGAAGAGCCTCATTCCATGCACAACTATGCTGCAACACTTAAAAGAGATGATAGATATATTCAACTTGGAAAAACAAAAGGGCAATTTTGACTTCCACTGATTTTTCAGCCACCTATCCTCCTGTGGCCTGTTCCAAACTTTAGATATTACAGGTATGACATAGCTGATGAAAGATAGAGATGGTTCAAGCTAGATAAAAAACAAGGGTTCTATTGGGATCCTGATTTAGTTATGAAAAAATTTGAAGTGGGACAACTTGCAGTTGCCAACTTCAGGGTATTGACCAAACAAAAGCACAATTCTTCCTCTGTTGGAGGACCAACAAGACATTAGGTTGGGGGAAAATGATGAGTCTAGTTTATGATCTAATTATTGATAGAATTTTTGTCTATTTCTTGCAATTGTCATAAGAATTTGATGCTTGGGAGTTGATCTTTTCATAATATTTCCTTAAAACCATAGACCTTGGACATGAATTTATTTTCATAACTTTCAAATGATATTGGCATGCTATATGGACTATTTGTGTTAATTTTGCATGTGATTGATGAATGTCACTTTAAGATGATTATGGATATGCTGTTGTTGTGTGTGCTAACATTGTCATGCAAATAATTTGAGGCTTTCAATTTAGGAAGATTCTGCCAGTTGGTCGTGTGCCATATCAGTCAACAAGGTGGTCATTTAATGGAGAGAAGACTCTTGGTGGTTGGAGATTCCTCATGCAAATCGGATTGTAACCGCCTTGTAATAGTCTTAAAGTTGTTGAGAATGCACTGGAATTACTGTTTTGCCAGATTCACATTAAGGCAATCATGCTTGATAGGTTCTGTGCATGCGTAGCCACCTCTTCTCTTTTTTGCACTTTCCCTAATGTGGTATCCTCTGTGTTTGCTGGAGTTGATCGCCTTGATAGGTGGTTGGATAAATAAGGCTCTGATGTTCCTTCTGAACTCTCTTGAGTCGAAGATAGTTTAACTTGATTTACTCACATTCTTAGTTTTTTGTAATACAATCATGCTGCTCAATTGTACTCATGTTTTCCAATAAATGAAATGAAGTTATAAGTTCGTGCATCCGAGTCTATCTTAGTTTTAGGGAATAATTATCCAAGGGGGCCCACTTGGTGAGTATTCCATCCTGTACCTTAGTTTAGTTTAATTGTTATTTTCTATTTAGTTATTAGTTAAGAATTTGACACTGACTGTTCCTGCAACCACTAGAATTCCATTTTGTGACTGTTCTTGCAGCCAAAGCAGAACATAGTAGTTTCTTGTTTGTTCACTCATATTTTCATTTTTGTCATGCATTTTAGTTTAGTCTAGTTATTGGTTGATGTTCAACATTTATGTTATTTCCTTCCAAGCAATTTACTTTCAGTATTGCATCTTTCTTAGCTGTAGGCTGAATGTGGCTACTTTGGATTCCTAGTGCACATACAGTGCTGACTCATTTCAAGTTTACGTCCCTGGGTTGATAATTTAAATTCACCTTCATAATGATTGAGATAGCTATTCAGGTTAGATGTCCAATCACTAAATCACAACTGTAAAGGCTTAGTTGTTAAAACATTGTAGGAGGACGACATGCACTGCAAATTAGGGTTTTGCACGTATATCAAAAAATATACCTACATTTATTATACCAAGCTATTTAAATAGTGGTTGCATGTATTTCATTTGCACCCTTTGCACTCATGGAATTTGGAGCTCATTCTTGCTGTTTCCACGTCAAATTTGTGCTCGATCTTCATCCTTCTACTATGCATTTTACTAGGTTAGGACATTCATTATATATATATATATTTTTAATCATCAAGTCCATTATAATTCATGATAATTAGGGTTCTGTTTCAAATGTTTAAACTCAAATGTTCAACCCTCCAATGAAATGTCATACACAAAAGTTTTCCACTGACACATCCAAATTCTGGCTAGATTCTTGATGACTCTCACCTTTCTCCTTTCCACATTTAAATTTGACCAAAAATCTTGCCAAAATTTTGCTAAGTCTTGAAACCCATGCAGAATCACGAGTGTGTGATGGCACACCTTATGATCTATTTTAACAATATGAACTATAATGGATTCTTCCTCTGTGGCATCTACATGAGTGATTTCCACATTAATTAACCATGTATTGAAAGTTAAACTCAGAAACATTCTAAGTATAAAGAGGTTTGCAAAATTTCCAATGTGGGATGCTAGCTGTGGAAAGCCGATTCTCACAAGATGTTTTCATGGCATGAAACTTGATAGCCCCCGCATTGGTGACTTCCATGTGATGAAATTTTGTAATACCCCAAATTGGACTTTAAAATAGTGAAATAAGGTTCCTGTCTGAGAAATGAACTTAAAACTTAACCGAAGCTTTGAAATATTAAGTTAAATTTTTTGTGGAGATTTGAATGCGGGAAACCAACCTTCAAAAGCTATTTCAATGACATAAACTTAAACGACTCCTATCATCATGGCTTCTGCATGAGTAATCTCCGCATTCACCATTTGAGCCTTAAAATGAAGTAAAGGAGCCCATGAATTTCTCACATGCATGAATTAAGGATGAGATCAAAATTCACTAAGTCATTTACACTCACAGGAAGATTGAGTGTAGAAAGCCATGACATTCATGCCATTATTTTGGCACATTTCTCACTAGCTTCTACCTCCATGGCTTCCACACTTGATTTTTTCGTAGGGTTAAAATAAGAAGTGAACTTAGTTACAACATTATCTTGCTTGGGAACATCATTTCCCACATGCAAAAATGAATTCATGTTAAAATTGCTAAAATGAAATATTGATGTGGGATGCCATGTGTGGGTGTCGTTTCCATAACTTCTTGGCCCGCAAAGTGTGAAAACCCACAAATTGCTGGAAATTTCTTTAAAATGATGAATTTAAGGATCTTCCTAATGCTTGGAGTATTTAGTGGTAATTCTTTGGTTGCAATGATGATCTCGATTGGACTAATGCTTGGTTTTATTAATTGGCCCAAATTATTCATTATGTGTCGTTTTGCAAGTTTTATAGAAAAGATCGAGAAAGTAGCAAAAAGTGACAAGATAGCTAAAGGTGAGAAAGATAAAGAAAAAATGAAGTATGAATTTCATAGAACATAGTGCACCTCAAAGATCATGTCAAACTGGGACAAGGTTTCAGATACTGACCTGAGACAGATTAATATCGGTGAATTTTGACAACGTGTCTTGATTCAACCTAAAGATGAAATGGCATGGAAGATAAATAAAAGTGGTATTGCACAAGCAACAGGTTTTCCCTCGTCTCTAATTAGTTCAAAGTTGATTTTTGGGTGCCAAGAGTTCTATCATAGGGACTCAAGGAGAATAGTAACCTCTAAAGGATAGGTAGTGGCAGATTTAACACCCATGACTATTGGACAAACTTTCGGGACTCCTTCATTCAATTATATGGAGGAATGCGAGAAGGGGTATGCCTGTAATGTGGAAAGAAAATCCTATGGCTTGTATGAAAATGATAAATAAAAAATGGATGCTTGATCCCCACCATAGTGTAGGTAAGCTGCCTAAGAAACTTTATCACAATGAATTCATTGAAGAAGTTAATGATCTAGTGATGATGGGTCTTTTGATTTGCTCTGTATTTGAAGATTGGATGTGGTACTTTATAGAAGGAATTCTGAGGGGAGATACAAAGTTTCATTAGGTAAAGATGATAAGTGATAACCTCCATGCTCAGCTTGTGGCTATGACTAAGACTCGAGAGTTGTATATGACTTCCTACATTGTTTACTTACTAGCAGCAAACTTTCCATACAAGGGTCTAACATGTAAAGGTGATCTTGGGACAAGAAAGTGCCAAAATATTATCTATGACTGTTACCACAACTACAATATAAAAATTTCAAGAAGAAGTATAGGCAGGTGAATGATGTTTTTATCATGTATATTATTAGGTCATTATCAAATGAATTTGGGAAGAGGCTGTCATATTGTGCCAAGGCATTGATAAAGAACTTTGGCTACTAGTTTATCCAATTCCCTAAGTTCACTTACTTTAGAGTTGAGGAATTTTTGGGGGCTCCATATAGGTTACCTAGGTATCCAAATGACAAGATTTTTTTGTTGGAACTCACAAGGTAGTTGCAGATTGCACATCATTTGTTGCAATCAAAGCATCATGCAGGAGTCCCCTATCCCATTAATTTTGGTCAAGGGTTATATTTGTGCCTCATTGCAGCTTGTATAGAGCATTCAGATAAATAAATTTTAGAGTATGATTTTCTCTTTCATAGTTTGATAGGAAGTGTAGAATTGTGGGGTGAATTGAAGTAGGTCAGGAGACAACACACTCATAAGATACATATTGAGGATTTTTCGAAAAATTGTGAAGATGACCATGAAATTTAGAAAAAGGTTCTACATTAGAATATTTGTAAGGTTCATAAGGACTCTTGATCTGTATGATGTCCCATATCAAGTAGTGGAATATGTTAATACTCTTGATGAAAAAGAATTTAATTCCATTTCCAAAGTTCCCTTACCAGTCATTGATTGGGCTGAGGCAGAAGTAATAGATATTGATACAATCATGCAACTTGTGATGCAATAAACAAAGAAGTGGTCGGATGGCCAAGTGGCTCAATTGGAACAACAAGGTGTTGAACTCACCTATGGGGAGTGGGAAGAAGAAAAAACCTTGGAAAGTGAATAGGGTGATAAAATAGAAAGAAAAGCCAAAGCTGGTTCTTCGGGTGAAGCTCCAAAGTCTCCACCAATTACTTGATTGAGGAAGATGAAAGAAGTGGCAGAAAGATAACCAACATAGAAGCAATAGGTATATGCAAGGAAGTTTGTAGAAGGATGAAGGCCTCAAAAGAAAGCTAAAAAGATGGGAACCTTCATTCTTGAGATGGAGACGATAAGGGAGGAACCCTGTCCTCCGGAGGAAGACCCAAAGCCACAATCACCTCCACACTCACAAACACCTCCATTATCCACTGCACCACTACCATCAGTTTCCACTCCACCTCCAGGGATATTTTTAAGAAACCCCCTTGGTGAAGGTGTAAAATCCTATCGAATATTGTATAATTCCCAAAAAAATTATTAATTTTATTGGTGAATTTTTCATTTTTCGGGAAAAAGTTATAATCTCAATTGGTGAATATTTTGTAATCGCTATAAGTCTATGGAAAATCCTGGCGAATTACATTTTTTTTAAAACCAATAAAATATTTTCATTGGTGATTAAAACCTATTTTAAAACTAATAAAATATTTCCATTGGTGAATTAAACATGTTTTCAAACCAACAAGATATTTCTATTGGTGAATTAAAGTTGTGCTTAGACAAATAAAATATTTTTCTTGGCGATTCAAAAATGTTTTTAAACCAAAAAAAATATTTTCATTGGTGAATTAAACCTATTTTCAAATGAATAAAAAAAACCATTGGAAAATTAAACATAATCTCAAACCAATAAAAAAATTCATTGATGAAATAAACTAGTATGCCAATTATAAATCATAGCGTGGGTGGAAAAAATATCAAATGTTACATATTCTTCTATTTTGGTATAAAATTTCCACAAATCCAAATTCCTTCATAAAGTGTTCGGAATGGGGACAAGTGTTAACATATATATTTTGTCTAAAGCCAGATGTCAACACAAATCAATATAACCCACGACTGTTCGATGAATTTTTGATGGACAGTTGTAGTTGCATTCTAAAAGAAAATGTCTGAAGCACTAGACTTGCGAATTCAAACCTCTAGAATAACACTAGAATAGTTAGATTTCCAAAAAATAATGGTTGACATTTTATTATTATTATTAAATCACTTAAATTCATGACATCCAAAATAATATTTTATCTTTGACTAGCTATCGACAGTTGAAGGTTGCTTAAGTTATGACTTAAGCCTTTGGAGTCATTGATGAGGTAAAAATAACCTCATCATAATAAAATATGGAAAGCTTACTTTTGCTAATTCAATCCTAAGCCTATGCCAATTTATTAAATTTTAGAAGTAATTACTTATTTTAAGGAAAATTATGCTTTCTTTCTTTCTTTTGATCAATTGAGGAAATTGTCCAAAGCAAGTTTAATGGGTTGATTTGAGCATTTTTGTAGGGATTAACAGGTCATCATGCGGCTATTGCAGAAGTTTAGCCAACACATGCCTCAAAATTAATGCTGTGAACCCACTCCTAGATGCCTGGATGATGCATCGAAGATTAAGTTTCAGTTCTTTAAAATTATGTTGTTAAAAACTTTATGGCTCTTCTCGAGCCTTCTACATGTTTTAAAGCTTTAAAGACATCACGTTAATTTTAAGTTAAGGAAGAATTTTTCATGGCTATCCATGCCATCTAAAATTTAGGATTTAGTTAAAAAGCTATCTATAAAACTATAATTTCATATGTAGTGAATAAGACAGAGAGGAAGTATCGTTATGCTATTTACATGGTTTTGCAAATCACTGTTAAAATGAGTTATCTGATTTCTGTCTATTGGTAACTGTTGAATTCAAATGATGGTGACTATTTGTAATAAGAGGATTTGAGAATCTGTAGTTTATGTGAGTTAAAGACAAAGTAGTAGCCCACAAGCTGGCCACTCGAGGGGAGTTAGCCTAGATAGATAAGTATTTTATTGTTAAGTTATTTTCTTTGTTAAAGATAAATTGTTGTTCAGTAGGAAATAACAATTTGTTGAAGAGTCAAGTCAGTTGTTCTGGAGCACCATTGTTTTTAATTTGTATAAGTTATCTTCTATAGTTGATAATATTCCTTTACTGTTTAAAAGATGCTTAATTGTCTATTTCCTTACTTTTCTATTTCTGTAAACACCAGTTGTTTAGTTTACTTGTTTCTATGCTTTCTAGTTTAGTCGTAATGCTTTCTAAATTAGTTGTCTTATTCTTTTTAATTTAGTATTCCTGGATTTTCTTAGAGTAAGATTATTTTTGAGTTAAGAAGTAATGGCTTTAGTTTAGACTTGATTTCTATAGTTTGAAGAAAAAATGAAAATATAAAATGGGTTGTTCAAATAATCTCCTTCCGCAAACTGCCTTGGACATTGCCCGGTCGACAATTGACATTCAATTATTCTAAAGTAGTAGGACCTAATGACAACCTATCAATTTTTGGCGTCGTTGCTAGGGAAAATTCTTAAAAAGCCTTTTTGCTTAAAGTGTTATTAGGAGATAGTTTGAATACAAAGTTTTATGCCAAAAATATCTTAGTCGGCTTTCTTTTTTGCATGGTTCGGAAAAGAGGCCCTCACAGATGTTTTATACCAAAGAACCCCCCAAAATACATACCTATCATACATAGGGAAGCCCAAGGCTCATACGACCACACTTCTGAAGAATTATTTGAGCATACTCCACCTGAGGCTTTCCATTATTTACCTATCGAGCAACTTGCAGAACAACTAGTTATCCAGGAAATTATTTTTGAGGAACATACTCTTTTAAACATCATGGGAGATCGTAGAGTTGAACCTAACCACAATGAACCTCCGCATCCTAGAATGTTTACCTATCCTATTATGTTGGATGTTGATGATGATACTGTCATGAAGAACATTTTTCCAGCTTTCCTTCCAACCTTCCGTGGCTTGCCTTTGGAAGACCCTGACCAATTTCTCTTTGAATTTAAAGTCCTATGTCAGACTTATGATTATAAGAACGACAACCAAAATTTGAAGCTTTTCCCATCAACTTTGAAGGACTCAGTAATGCGCTGGTTCATGGGATTGGGTTCTGGTAGTATAACATCTTGGGAAGAAATGGAGACTGTTTTCTTGCAAAAATACTAGAGTTACTATAGGGTAAGTGATCATAAGGAGGAGCTGTTTAAGCTAAGACAAAATGAGGATGAAATTTTGGAGGATTATCTCGATAGTTTCCTCTTCCTCTCCAAAAGATGTGGAGAAATGACCATTAGTGTAGAGATTCTCAAAACAATATTTCTTAAAGGTCTTGATGATGACGCTTGACGAAACCTTGATTTAATGGGAAAAGGTGACGTATCTCAATTAACTCTTGAAGAAATATGCGAGTTTTGTCAGAATTTATCTCGTACTAGGGGAGGAATCCACAAAACTAATCTTTTTAAAGGGTCTAATGAGATAGGTAAGCTCCACGAAGAAATAGAAAATCTAAAAATGAATATTCTTGTGCAGTTGAATACCACCCTAGATGGTATACAAGCTAAAACCCACAACCCTGAGACCTTGTCAATTTATTGTCCAAGGTTTCAGAATAAACACCTATTGCGTGAATGTCCTTTGGATAAAGTCAATGTTTGTCAACTGTGTGAGAAAAATCATCATACAAACCAGTGCGAGCTTTTGTCGAATATTAAGAATACTAAGAAAAAAACCATTCAAGTTGAAGAAGAAATACATGCTTTAAACCAATGTCAAGGAGGTAATTTCCCTTATGGATAAAATCCTAATCCTACATGGAGCCCACAAAATAACTGGGCTCATAATCAATGGACTCCATCTTGGAATCAGTCACCTCCACCTCAACCTAACTGGGGAACTCCTTATTGGGGATCACCTGAGTGGACAAACCACACATGGGGCAATCAACAATGGCCAAATCAACCCCAACAATAGTGGTACCAATAACATGCAGTACCCCAATGGAATCAGGCAAAAAATCAGTTCTATACTGAACCAAGGAGGAATCAACAACAAAACTTGTTACCTCCAGCTCAGAACCCTCCTCAACATGAGCAAGTAAACCAACCTTAGCTTCCAACACAAAGCTCCCATGCAGGTTCCTTTTGAAAATATTGCCTCTGAAATTACTTATTTTTTTTATTTGTAGCTTATGCTTCAATGATTTTCATTTCGTCACTACTTCGACTGCATCTTTTAGCGATGCTCTGAAACCTTTCATTCCATCACTGCTCCGGCTGCATCTTTCAACGATGCTCCGGAACCTTCATTTCATTCTTGCTGCGGTTGCATCTTTCAGCGATGCTCCAGAACCTTCATTTCATTCTTGCTCCGGCTGCATCTTTCAGCGAGGCTCTGGAACCTTCATTTCATTCTTGTTTCGGTCGTACCACACACCGATGCTCCGAAACTTATGCACTCATTTTGAGCGCGTTGAACAAAATACATGCTTTGGAACTTGTTTGTTTATTTTCCACCACCTTTTTAAAAATTTTAAAATTTTCGTGATTCTTTCACCAGAATATCCAATACATTTGTCTTTCTATTTTTGCTTTAGTTATAGGTAAGCCACCCAAATCCGTACTCCTCATTGACAGCTCCATCCCCCATAGAATTCCACACCATATCATAATAACTCCACCATCACTTCAACCAATGCCTTCAGGTCATCTTGTCAAATTTGTGAGGTTTAAGATCTTTGAACGATCACGAAACGAGGGTAAGTATTAATTTTTGCTTTAAATAGGTATTTATTTTCAAATAAAGAATAATTAATTGGCACGAACCTCACTTCCAATTTAGCAATTTATGCCACTCGGCGATCAACCACTTGTACGGCAAAGCCTTTCACAAACCTCCATGTAGATTGGAAATCATTGAAGCATAAGCTACAAATAAAACAAATAAGTAATTTCAGAGGCAATATTTTCAAAAGGAACCTACGTGGGAGCTTTGTGCTGGAATTGAAATCTCTTGTAGTGTATGAAATCAAGAAATGGAGGGTGGAAAAAGAAAGGCAGAGCCAGATTCAACAGAAAAATTATTGGGATTGAGTAATATCTCCAGATTGTTCGAGGAAGCAGGGTGGTTAAACTTCATCAGGAAATTTAAAGGCCATAATAAAAAGTTGGTAAGATCCTTTGCTGAGAACTACACAAATGGCAAAGTGGTACTTCAAGGGAAGCATTTCAAGGTAAGCTCTAAGATTATTTCTCGCTTATCTGGATTAGAGAATGCAGGCATAAATATAAAAGAAACCTCTCAAATAACGTACTAGAAATTAGCTGAATTATTTGTTAGAGAGGAAGACCCATATCCAATGGTAGAATAAGTACCAGGGGAAAAAATAAGGGATTCCAAAGAACTTCCATATTAGAACCTTGGGGTACTGCCGTTGCATGGATTATAAAGTACTTTACTTATGAAGGTCAGCTTACCATAGTTGTAGGGCCTGCCTTTCGTATGTTGACCCATTTACGTCATGGAAAGGAGGACCCAACTCTTAGGGTTAATATGCCTGAATTCTTGTGTGATTCCTTAAATACCTCCATGGAGAGGTATAAAATAGGGTCTGGGCCATTGAAACACCACAAGTTAATTCAACTAATCTGCAAATATCACTTCCGTAAGAAACTAAAAGGGAAATGGGATAAATTTTTAGAGAAAATGGAGAAGCCTACAATTGCAAGAACCATAGAATTAGGGGAACCATCCCAACAGGCTATTCCATCATCCGAAGCAACTTCCCCTAAGGGCTCTCCGACTCTGGAAGCTCCTAATCCCACCACTCCTGGTGAGGATTTTCCAGACCTCTGCGGTGATAAATTCAAAACCCCTGACTTGCAAGAATAGGTTGATATTGTTTATTCTGACACAAGTAAACCAAGGAAAAAGAAAACGAGGAAAAATCAAACACCTGTCATTTTCCAGGAATCACCTCCACTCAAAAGAAGTAAGCGGTTGGCTTCTGAATTCTTCAAAACCACAATACAGGGTAAGGAGGGAAGTTCACAAAAGAAAAAGCCTAAGCGGCCACAAGAGCCCATAGAAATTTCAAAGCAAGCCAGTGAAGACGAGACACACCTAAATAAAGAGGATTTAGGTGAAGTATTTCCTTTCCATTTTGCACATATAGAGGAAATTTTCAATGATGGAACTCAGGGCAGAGAACCCGAAGGGGATTGCAGTATGCTAGAAAATTTGTCACCTATTGTAGATAAAATTGTTGAAATAGTTGAAACCAGTTGTGTGAGTGCTGAATTAGAAAAGCATAAACTAGAAATTGATGATTTACAGAGGCAATTGTCTAAAAATAACGAATTTATAGAATTGTAGAAAGAGGAGTTGGCTGTACAAACTACTATAATAAATAAAAGGGATCAGGAAATAAGAGGCTTGAAGCTACAATTGCAAGAAAAAGACTCAAACATCTATAAGTTGCAGGAACAAGTGCAAGAGAAGTACGAAAAGCATAAAACTTATAGTGAGAACATTGTACAAAAAGATGTAGAAATGGGAAAAATAAAACATAATTTTGTGCTCATGCTCTTAGCTTTCAAGGAGGACAAGAAAATAAATACTGAGGAGTTGAAAACTTCTATTAACAGAGTAGTTGAACTAGAACAAGATCTGAAGGAATGCACTGTGAGACCCCAAACTGAGTCCAAAGCAATTCAAACTAAACCAGTTGTAACTGATTGGTTCTAGGTCAACATTTTGCCTCTTCTAACAAAATAGATGGAACAGTGTAACTTCTTCAGAAATTTCCAAACTGAAAATCATAGGCTAAAGAAAGAACTGGTGCTCCTAAAGGAGTCATTTCACAAAGCCTATAGAGGAAAGCAGAATGCCTGCCAATTTATGGACTGTTTGCTGAATTGTAGAAGGCCATCAATAATTTACTCAATGTTTTTGAATGAATAATGGCTAAGATGGAAATTGTTCAAGATCTATAATGATCAACCTTATGAGCCTAATGACAAAGAGTTTGTAAAAATATTTGTAGAATCAACTCCTGAAGACCAGGATTTAATTTGTGAATTCTTTTTGCATGATTTGTTATTAGAAAATCATACATATTTCTTTATTAATTTGTTTGTTGGAGAGGTAGAATTAAAGGCATTTATCTCAACTATGAGAAATCAAATTCATTGGCAAGATCGAACAAAATAATTTGTACAGGCAGAGAAAACAGTGGGTCTCCAGATCAGGTCCCCAAATTCAAGGCCTAATGGGTTCAAAGCTACATCTCTGCCTCTTCTTGTTAATGAAAAGATGAAGGAAAGGTATGACAACAACCTCAAGCTGTGTTATGACAATTTCATGACAAATGGGCAGAAATTAATTGGCAAAGCATGGCATGCATACAAGGAAAGGATCACCCCTCTTCCCACTTATTTAAAGAAAAGAGAAGTTATTTCTCCTCTAAACATCAGATGGTCATTCAGAAGGGCTGATGCTCTAATTAAAATCTTGAAAACATTGAGAATGAAATGGATAGGAATGAAATACAGGCCCCCTTGCTACTTAATCCACCTCCGACTTTTAATATTTGCATAGATCAGAATGATAGAATCTTTAATGAGTGGAGAGAGAGTGTGATGTTCCATAGAGGGTTCATTCATAACCCTAAAACTTTCAATGCATCAGCCAGGGAAACACATGATCTTAGTACTCTTTATGAAGAATGGAATTGAACTCAAGGGTTTAACCATGGAGCAGGAGGACCTGCCAGAAATTAGGTAGGGGAGGAAATGATAAGGTAAAAATAACCTCATCATAATAAAATCTAGAAAGCTTACTTTTTCTAATTCAATCCTAAGCCTGTGCCAATTTATTAAACTTTAGGAGAAGTAATTACTTATTTTAAGGAAAATTATGATTTCTTTCTTTCTTTTGATCAATTGAGGAAATTGTCCAAAGCAGGTTTAATGGGTTGATTTGAGCATTTTTGTAGCGATTAACAGGTCATCATGTGGCTGTTGCAGAAGTTTAGCCAACATGTGCCTCAAAAGTAATGCTGTGAACCCACTCTTAGATGCCTGGATGATGCGCCAAAGATTCAGTTTCAGTTCTTTTAAAATTATGTTGTTAAAAACTTTATGGCTCTTCTTGAGCCTTCTACATGTTTTAAAGCTTTGAAGACATCAAGTTAGTTTTAAGTTAAGGAAGACTTTTTCAATGGCTATCCATGCCATCTAAAATTTAGGATTTAGTTAAAAAGTTATCTATAAAACTATAATTTCATAAGTAGTGAATAAGACAGAGAGGAAGTATCGTTATGTTGTTTACATGGTTTTGCAAATCAATGTTAAAATGAGTTATCTGATTTCTGTCTATTGGTAACTGTTGAATTCGAATGATGGTGACTATTTGTAATAAGAGGATTTGAGAATCTGTAGTTTATGTGAGTTAAAGATGAAGTAGTAGCCCGTGAGTTGGCCACTCGAGGGGAGTTAGCCTAGATAGATAAGTATTTTATTGTTAAGTTATATTCTTTGTTAAAGATAAATTGCTGTTCAGTAGGAAATAACAATTTGTTGAAGAGTCAAGTCAGTTGTTCTAGAGCACCATTGTTTTTAATTTGTATAAGTTATCTTCTATAGTTGATAATATTCCTTTACTGTTTAAAAGATGCTTAATTGTCTATTTCCCTACTTTTCTATTTCTATAATACACCAGTTGTTTAGTTTACTTGTTTCTATGCTTTCTAGTTTAGTCATAATGCTTTCTAAATTAGTTGTCTTATGCTTTTTAATTTAGTATTCCTAGATTTTCTTAGAGTAAGATTATTTTCGAGTTAAGAAGTAATGGCTTTAGTTTAGACTTGATTTCTGTAGTTTGAAGAAAAACTGAAAATATAAAATGGGTTGTTCAAATAATCTCCTTCTGCAAACTGCCTTGGACACTGCCTGATCAACAATTGACATTCAATTATTCTAAAGTAGTAGGACCTAAAGATAGCCTATCAGTCATCGTGGTGACCAACCCTTTGATCTAGGCAATTACCAGTTCCATGGAGTATCAAAATCAAGTGAAAAATATTTTCTCATGAAAATCAATGGTTGAGATTGATGATTAATGATCGAGCGGCTCTCGTAAGCTTGCACTACTGAGAAGGTGATGTCATCATTTTTCTATGGTAATGTGGGATTGTGACATCTATCCTCAGTGGGATCGAGCTTGAGCTCGTGGTTAATGGTCTAAAAGGAATCAATGGTCAGTGCTAAGTTCATCAAAGATCAACGATTATCATAAGATGGACGATTGCAGTTTCATTATAGAAGAAAATTTCTGAAGCACTAGACTTGTGAATTCATACCTTTGTAATAATGCTAGAACCGTTAGATTTTAAAATATCAATGGTTGAGATTTTATTATTTTTTAAATGACTTAAAGTTATGAATCAATTTTTTTGAAATAATATTGTCACATCAAGTGGTGAATTAAATGTTAAGTGTTAAGTATTTGATGTCGTTGTCTTTATTCTAACTTCTATATATACTTCACCAAATTGATGTTCTTCATATCATTTATAATATATTTGTCTTTGCTTTCTTTCTTCTCTATTCTCAATTTAATTGTGATATGGAGTCTTCATGGTGTGTCATGCTACCCAAATTTTTTTGGGAGAAAAGAAGCGACGATGCATACGACAAATGAAAGCTGGGTATGGTTTTTAAGATTCCTCATGTGTAGGTTGAGGATGCTATAAGAATAATTTTGGGTAGGGAATGGATTCAAAACAACCCCTGTGCTCTATATTCTGAGGTAGCTTCGACTTTCTTGTCTAATTGCATGGACATTTTTCTCGATAAAGATTTGGTGAAGACGCTAGCAATACGCTATTTGCAACCTTTCATTTACTCTATTTCTTCATTGGAGTTGGCACTGGAGCATTAAAATTTTGAAAGTGGGTTAACGCTTGTTAGTGGAATCTTTCAAAAAGTGGAATTGCATGCTTCTATAGTGCAAGCTCTTGTCCTGGTTAATATGCGATATGGTATGCTATGTGATAAAAAAAAATGAATCTATAAAGAGTCTAGAGTTTTGGAGGAAGGTTTTGGGTGATTCCCTTTTCTTCTCTGTTGTTACTTTGTTATATTCGATTCACCTTCTTCTCAAACACCTGATTGAGGTCCTATGCTATTGTTACAAAATCTCTTAGTAATGAATTATGTCTATATTTTATTGTACAACATAATTGTATACACCTAAAAATGGTCTAGATAAATCTGATTAATTGAATACATTTATTTGATTAATTAACCTTTATTTCATCTACTTATAAATAAATAAAAATATTTATTTATATAGTTCACATTCTATATTTCTTCTATCTTAATTAAATAAACAAATTCAATAATTTGTTTTAATTTAATTATCCAATTCTTCAATCTTAATTTAATAAAAAAATTAAATAGTTTTTTTTAATTAAATTATCAATTTTTCTATCCTATTTAAATAAAATAAAATCACATAGTTTGTTTTAATATCATCTCCCTTTTATTAAATAAACAAATTTCAAAAATGTTTTATTTAATAATATATCTTTCCCCCAAAAATTGAATAAATCAAATATTCAATTGAGCACATGTCTATAGCTTTTCTCTCAACAAATTTGAAAGCTTCAAGTTGTATTCAATTGTGCTTTTCCAATTGAACACATGTTTACAACTTTTCTCTTAATAAAGTTGAAATCTTTAACTTACATTCACTTGATCTTTCTAAACAAACTTTTTACAGTTGGAAATGGCTGGCTTCATGGATCCACACTTTCTTCCTAATCATTTTCCACCATGTTTTTCTTATGGAAAGCATTTCCCTTTCTTCCTCACCAAATTATTCATCTTCTACCATTGATTCATCCAAACCAAATCTGAACCATTGCTTGCTACCACATCAAGAATTATCTTTGGAAATCTATAAAAGCAACCTCTTGCTACAAGAAATGGATCCCACTTTTATGTAATTTTACTCTCCAGGAATTATATTAGAGAATTTAGCATACAACATTAAACAATTATCAAATAGAAGTATTTTAGCAATCATACTAGACTAGAATCATGTCACAACATATCACATTAGTTGCATTTTAGTTTATCATATCATTTCCTATCAATACCATAGCATCATAATTTTTATTATCATTACCACAACTTCCATTATTCATCATCTTATCACAACATATCATATTAGATCATCATTCTCATTCTCTAGGTTGTCATTTTAACAATCACAGTGCACACAATCTGAGAGCCACTTTGATTTAATAAATCCTTGGAGTTAGAGAGAAATGGAACAATTTTAGATATTTTGATTATGCTTCAATTAGATTAAATTTGTTGTTTGAATTCTCTAATAACATTGAATTAAGGTGTGTTGTTATTTATTTCACTTGCACATATTTCCCACACACATAAAATGGTGCCCACCATGGGGCAAAATCCCTATATTTAACATTTTCTAGAAAGTGACTGCAGATTTGATGTGTTTATGTTTTAGCACGATCAAAAGTTTTTACAATGCATTCGAAAGATATCTCGGCACATCCAAACACTGTCTCAGTGCATTCAATCAATGTTATAACACATTCGATAATTATTTCAGCGCTTTCAAATATTCTTTTAGTGCATATGCTTACAATTTTAGCGCATTTGATTGTTTTTATAGAAAATTGAAAATATTAGATATAAATCTTTGTTTTTCTATGTCACAGGTACAAGGTACACTGGTCAAAGACAATTTTTGGAAACATTTATGCTGGTCAAAGAAACAAATGACAAAATTAGTAATGGTGTTTGCAGGGTTTTGAACTTTTATTATTTCTTTCCTTTATTAAGTTAGACATCTAGCTTAAGTAAAAGGATAACTGAACCCCTTGTTTACTGTGGTCGAAGTGATAGGCTTATGCTCTCCCCTTCACTGGGTGATCAAAATGATAGACTCACTTTTCATGCTTTATTTCCGTAGTGGGAAAAAGTACTCACCCTATAGGAATGACCTAAGTGGGAACAACCAAAGCCAGGTTTTCCAACCCACTATAATCAAAAGTGAATTTGGGGAAAGTCCAAACTTCGACGAAAGTGTGCAAGATAACCATCCCCAAAGCCTTTGTTTTAAAGGTTTGGAGGTCTCCTGAGGGAGTTTATCTATTGCCACGTCGAATGAAAACCTTATCTATGAACTTTAAGTCAGAATCCAGCCGTGTCAGTTTCTAAACACTTTCTATACCACAGTGCAGGGGGAGGGAATAATCTACCCCCAAGACACTCACCATATAACTATCAGAGACCCTGATCAAAAGTGGAGGATTCATAGTTAAGATGCGAAAAAGGCAAAAACATGAGTGCCCTCTAGGGGGTGACATGGCTGTGTGAGCTGACATAGTTCCAAGTGTGGGCTGTGGTATTTTTAGTGACCTTTTGAGATAGAAAAGTGCTTGAATTATCTTTATTATGGTATACCAAAGAAAATTGAAAGAATTAGACTTGATTATAGAATACACACTATCTGTTTAATGCATAGAATTGAAACAAATGTGTGCAAACTTACTGCTGCATGTGTAATCATTTTCAAAAGGAAATCATCCAATCAAAGCAATCACTATCCATAGTCCTAAACAAGAAAATTAGATACAAAGTCATCAAATCAGAAGTTGTACCCTGGAGTCAAACAAATTCACTGTAAAAAACCAGAGCAAAAATAGATTGTCAAAAATCCTAAATACTTCCAAAATAGTGCATTCACTCTCTGTTGTAGCACATTTGAGTAGTTTAATAGCGCATTGAACCACCTTTTAGTACATAGGAGGAACAGTTTGGTGCATAGGAGGAACAACCTAGCGTATAAAAAGATAATTTTGGTGCATTGGAGTAACAATACAACACATACAACCAGTTTAATAGCGCATCAAACCAGTTTATTAGCGCATTGGCCAATTATTTTAGCTCATCAAATGACTGTTATAGCGCATCTACCAAAGAAAAAACCAGAGAGCTATTTTCCTTGTCTGATAGAATTTTTACACCAAAATTCAGATTTTTACCAAAATAAAAACCTTTCTCAAATCAAACCAGAGTCTTAAATTTTCAAAAACCGAGCCTTACAAGTGAAATTATTTGAAATTAAACCAAGATCTATCATCCTAAAGTGTCTAAATCATATTTATCAACTTAGTCGAATCAATAGAATCTATCATTCTATTTGACTCAAGTTAATATCCTTTTGACAATGTTGCAAACCAAGTTCAAAGTTTAGTGGACAATCATAACATCTGTATGCTAGTTTTTACAAGGTCACAAAGACTAAATCTTCAAGAGAAAGAAATTGAAATCCAAAAAAATATGTCTTAGATTAAGGAAAATCATTTCAATAGATCCAACCAAAATGATAAGGATGAAATATCTGAAGAAGATCTACAAAATATGCAACAAGACCCCAAGTTCCATAAGTTTATGGAGAAAATTTTGGAAAAAGATGGAGAAAAGTATCTTTTGATGTTAGCTGATCTAGGTGTCAAAATTTTGAGAGACTTTGATATTAATAGGCTGAAAGGAACACCTACAAGAACCGAGACTGAACCACACAATACAAATGAATTCAATGCAATGAAACATCAATTACAAACCTTACAACAACAATTCTAGGATATGAAAATGGAAACAACTAAGAGATACTTGCTGTAGGATATTTTTCCATATCCTTTTGCTCAAAATGTAAACATAATCCCATTTCCAAAACACTACGAGTTTCCCAAGTATGATAAATACAATGGAAAAATAGATCCTCTTGACCATGCAAGGGAATTCAAAGCTATGAGCTTAGAGTTTTCTCATGAAGAGACCTACTTGATGAGGCTATTTTTGAGAAGCTTAGGTGGACAATGTATGGAGTGGTTCTCAAAATTAACTCCATGAATTAGATATTTTGAAGATCTAATTAATAAATTTATAACTCAATATTCCTACAATATACAACATGATATCACAATGAAGGATCTTCACAATACTAAACAAAAGAAAGGTGAAACATTTCTCTCATATTTGCAAAGATGGAGAAGGTTGTTTGCAAGATATCCATGTCCCATACCCAAAAAGGAAAAGATGGAACTATTCATTGATAATTTAAATGATGACATGAGTTATAGACTTGAACTAAAATGTCCACCCACATTTGAGAAAATGATTGAAAACAGTCTCAAGATAGAAGAAGCTTTGGTCAAAAGAGGAGTTCTAAAAACATACAATGAAGGATCAAACAATGCCAATTCCTCTAATCACAACAACAACAACGATAAACCCAAGTTTTGGAAAAAGAATAGAAATGCTGGAAACAATGATGTTGTGACTGAAACACAAATTGTGAAACCAATATTCAATTTAACAACTACAACTAAGACAACTCCAGACAAAAACCAAGGTAGCAATCTAAATGCAAATCAAAATAAAAATTCGAATAATGTTGGATCTAAATCATCACCATTCCAAAAGCCATCCAATTAGAGAAAATTCACACTTTTAGGAAAATCATTGGAATCAACATTAAAGGAACTTATTGAAGCCAAACTTGTAACATCACAAGAACCATGAAATTGGGATCCACAAGTCAAACCATTTTGGTGGAATGATGTACATTATTGTGATTACCATAAAAACAAAGGTCACAAAACAAATGATTGTTGGCAGATGAAACATTTGATCCAAGATTTGATTGAAAGCAATAAAATATTTGTTGAAGGACCACAAACAAAAAATGATCATGGAGCTTTCAATAATCCTTTACCCAATTATGATAAAGTTGAATCATCTTCTTTAGATGGTAAAGGCAAAAATGTAAACTACGTTTATGACTCCACTATTCTACATATCGAGGTAGTTGAAGATCAAAATAAAAACACTCAAATCAATGATGAACTGACCATGTTGTTGCTGAAAATCAAACAAATACATGTGTTGTTATTGGAAATTGTATTGATGACATGATTGTAGCTGATTATCAAACTCATAATGCAGAAATTTATGACAACAATAGCATCATTACAAATGATCATCAAACTACAAACATTGCTGCAAATGAAAATCAGATTAATGTCATAAAAATCAGAGACAATCAAGAATTTCAACCAGTCAATGTGACAACAAGGGGGAAAGCTAAGGTAATACTGAAAGGTGTTGGAAACAGGTGCCTCAACTTCTGGCTTTTACCTCTGAGAAAGACTTGGAAAATTTCATTCTTTTTTGGCCTTTGCCGCTTTATCGCTAGGAACATTCTTTGGAGGTGTGGTTGCACGGTTTACCACCTTACCACGAGCCTCTTTCATTTGATCCATGGTTGGGAATTGTTACCGCCATACCGCAAAATCACTCTCCTTCGCTTTCGGTAGCGTGGTGGATTGGGCGGTTAGCCGAAATGTTTACCTTGATACTATAGGAGTTGCTTGGAGAAGGCGTGGCAACACGGTAGACCATGGAAATTAGCAAGAATGCTTACCACCATACCATGATGACATTTTGGCCATGTCGCAATGGCACGGTTAGCCATGACAATCGGTGCAGACAATTACCTTCATATTGCGGAGGGTTATGCATGGCTCAACGGTGGCATGGTGAGGGTGGCGATTTGGTGGTTGGGTGCCTACCACCATACCGCATTGGTATCTCTACTTAGTCACGATGGTGTGGTGTGTATACCACCATACCGCGAAGGCCTTGTATGGGCTAATCGGTAGCGCGGTACACCGCATTACTGCGAGAGCTAGTTGATAGGCTTGCAGTGGCGCGGTAGAAGGTGGTCAATGCTTGGATGATAGAATTGAATTGACGATTAAAGAGATGGACAAGTAAAATTTTAACATGTGGCATGATAATCAAAAATTGATTGGTCGATTGCTTAAAGCGGTGAAAGCATTAACTGCAAGGCTCAATTCGGCGGGTGACAGTATCCGATTGTAGGAAGTAGAATTAAATGTAGGATGATCCGATGCATGATTGTAGGGCGACTTGGTCAAGAAGAGATCAGATTTGTTTGTTAGTGAGAAGGTGTATATTTAAGACACCTGATTGGTTGTTGATTGTAACAAGTAATAGTCGAATGATTGTAATAGTCACTAGGGTGGCGATGAGTGATTCATTGTATGCTATAAGAGCATTGTAACAATGAGTATATTCGAACTGAAGTCTGTTGCCGTGAGATAACTATCAGAGTGTGAGGTTTGTGAACTTTGTATGTAATCTATTTACTATAATACAAAGTGACTTCTCTTGGTGTGGTGGGTTTTTCTCCCGAAAGGGTTTTCCCACATATATCTTGTGTTATCTTTGTGTATGTTTTATTTTTGTTACTCTTGTTATCCTGTATGTGTGCATCTTAAGTATATGAAAGTTTTAAAAGAAAGGTTTTTGCACTTCTCCTCTGAGGTATTAGTGTTAGGAAAGCATATTTCACAACTTTTCTTTTCCTTTCAAGTGGTATCAGAGCCTGGCCAGTTGTGTTATCCTTGTTAGTAGGGCTAGTTTTTTGTGCTAATTTTGTTTCAGTGGGAGTTTTGCAAAGTTAGAACCATTTTCTGTTTGAGATGGCGAGTACATTAGGAAGAGTAGAAATTGAAAAATTCAATGGTGGCAACTCAAAATGGAAGACTTGTTGGTGGATAGAGACCTCTGGATTGCTGTGTCTGGAACTATGCCACAAAGTATGAAACAAGAAGATTGGGATCTTGCAGATATAAAAGCTAGAGGTCTGATAAGACTTTGTCTGGCCAATTATGTACTCTTGAATGTCCATGAGGATAAGTCTGCAACTTCATTATGGAAGAAGCTTGGTGACATTTATCAGGGAAAGTCTCTGGTGAATAATTTATTCCCGAGGAAGAAGTTGTACTCCTTGAAAATGGAAGAAGGAGCATCTATTGCAGACCATCTGAACTCATTTAATATGAGTGTTGCTCAATTGGCGTCTGTGGGTGTCAAGATAGAGGAGGAGGATCGTTGCATGCTTTTTTTATGTTAATTACCTGGCACTTAGGATCATCTGGTAATGGCTATTGGAAGTACAACAACTACTTTCAAGATGGAAGATGTGGTTGCCTCACTGCTGTCAGAAGAAATGCAGAGGAATTCTTCAGAGATGGCCAAAGAGGCCGTTGCTATTCGAGGTAGATCAAAGGAGAAAGGAAAGAAGAAGGAAAATAAGTCTAAATCCAAATATGAAGGGAGATCAAAGTCTCCTGGTAAAAATTCCAAGGTGTAATGTTGGAACTATGGGCAGCCTGGTCATATCTGAAAGTATTGTAAGGAGAAGAGGAAAAAGAATCTCTTTAGACAATGACTCTTCTTAGAGTGATGTAGATGCCTTCATTGCAGCCTTGGCGACTCAGGCATCAGATGATGTCTGGCTAGTTGACTCAGGTGCATCTTTCCACATGATGTCTCATAGAGAGTGGTTCACTAAATATGAAAAGTATGATGGTGGAAAGGTGTACCTGGCAAGTGATTCAACACTGGAGATTGTTGGTTGTGGAAGAGTCAAAATACAATTCCTTGATGGAAGAACCAAAGGGATTGGTGATGTATTGCACATATGAGGTTTGGCTCATAACTTAATTTCTGTCAGTAAGCTTAATGATGTTGGTGTGGAAGTTTCTTTCTCGAGTAAAGGATGTAAGATGGCTAGATGCACAATGGTGTTGGATAAGTGTGTACGCATTAGCACTTTGTATAGGCTGGATGCACGTCCTGTTCAATGTAACAACGTCTCTGTAAAGTTAGGCAAAGTTTCTCGTGAAGAGGAGAAGATTGTCGCTCTTATGAATGTGAATTCCTTGGAGGTGAAATTCCCAACAGAGAAGACCATGCTGTGGCATCATAGACTCGGTCACATAGGTGAGAAAGGTTTAAAAACCTTGAAAAATAAAAATCTTGTTGAAGGGCTTGTTGATTGTAACCTTGAGTTCGATTTTTATGAACACTACATTTATGGAAAGCAACACCATGTTTCATTTTATTCGAGTCCTCATAAATCTTCTGGTGTACTGGATTATGTTCATTCTGATGTATTTGGTCTAGTGAATGTTCCTTCGTTATCGAAGTCTAGATATTATGTTTCTTTTATTGATGACTATTCGAGAAGGGCATTTATATACTTTCTTAAGAGTAAATCAGAAGTGTTCAATCTATTTAAAGAATTTAAAACTTTGGTAGAGAATCAGACTGGAAGGAAAATTAAATGTTTGAGGACGGATAATGGTGGTGAGTTTTGTTCTGCAGATTTAAAAATATACTACAAAGACCATGGGATTAAAAGGCATAAAACTACACCTTATACTCCACAACAAAATGGAGTTGTTGAAAGGTTGAACAAGACGCTAATGGAAAATGCAAGAAGCATGTTGAGTAGTGATGGTCCGAAGAAGAAGTTCTGGGTTGAGGTTGTGGCTATAGTATGTTACCTAGTAAATCGTTCTCCTTTCTCTGCTCTTGTTGACAAAACACCTTTGGAAGCATGGTTTGGTAAGAAGCCCTCTCTGAGATATATTCGTGTCTTTGGCTGTGAGGTATATGCATATGTGTCGAATGAGAAAAGATCTAAATTGGAGAACAAGGCTATTAAATTTATCTTCATTGGCTATGGTGTTGGTGTGAAAGGATACAAGCTTTTGAATCCTTATACTGAGAAGGTTTTGCATAACAAAAGTGTAATATTTCATGAGCTGAAACCTTCAATAGCTGATCCACATTAGAGATAGATCAAAGAGAAAAGAAGAATGATGTAGTTGAAATTCCTCGAACTCCAAAAAAGGAGGAACTACAAGGTGTACCTGAAACTGAGGAGAGTTCTAGCAGCTTTGAGATTCCTGAAGAAGAAGAACCACAACCTCAACCAGTAAGAAGGTCTACACATGAAAAAAGATAACTTGATAGGTATGGTTTCTCTATGTTAGATTCGAACTGTGCCTATGCTTTGATTACTAACACCGATGAGCCTAGGACTATGAAAAGGTAATTAGCATGTCTAATTCAAATTCTTGGTTGGAAGCCATGAATGAAGAAATGGAATCATTGAAGAAGAATGAAACTTAGGATTTGGTACCTTTTCCTAAAGGGCGAAAGCCTGTTGGTAGCAAATGGGTATTTAAGAAGAAGACTGGTCTAGATGGCAGTGCTGAAAAGTATAAAGCGAGGTTGGTTGCAAAGGGGTATTCTACGGTAGAGGGAATTGATTATGGAGAAATTTTCTCCCCTATAGCTAAGCTAACATATATTAGATTTATGTTGTCACTTGCAACTGCATATGACTTAGAGATTGAACAGATGGATGTGAAGACATCGTTTCTCCATGGAGATCTGGAAGAAGAAATTTATATGTCCCAACTTGAGCACTTCGTTGAGAAAGGTAAAGAAAGTCTGGTCTGCAAGTTAAAGAAATCTCTATATGGTTTGAAACAATCGCCTAGAATGTGGTACCAAAAGTTTGACACTTTTATGTTGTCTATGGGATTTCTGAGATCAAAATATGATCATTGTGTGTATTAAAAATTTGAAAATGATCATGTGCTTATTATTACCTCGTACGTGGATGATATGTTCATAGGGAATAATAAGAATATGATTTCTTATCTTAAGTCTTAGTTGTCTGCAAAGTTCGAAATGAAAGATCTGGGTGCAAAAAGGTATATTATGGGTATGGAAATAACCAGGGACAGAAAAAATAGAAAGCTTTGGGTTAGTTAGAGTAAGTATATCAGTACTATTCTAGAGAGATTTGATATGAATGATTGCAAGCAGCTAGTTGTTCCAGTTTTGCAGGGAACAAAACTATCTATTGAAGACTATCCAAAATCTCCTATTGAGATGGAGGACATGATGAAGGTGCCTTATGCAAGTGTTGTTTGCAATCTAATGTATGCAATGGTCTATACTAGGCCAGACATTTCCCATGCAGTGGGATTACTAAGAGATTTATAGAAAATCCAGGAAGGACACATTGGGATGCTGTGAAAAGAGTGTTTAGATATTTAAAAGGAACTTCTGAATATGATTTGTGTTACCATGGCAATTTGGTTGGATCATAGAGAACTCTCAGTATTCATGGATTTGTAGATTCTGATTGGGCAGGGGACATTGATAGCAAAAGGTCCACTAGTGGATATACTTTCATGTTGAATGGTGGTGCGATTAGCTGGATGAGCAAGCAACATGCTGTAGTCGCTTTGTCCACCACGAAGATAGAATACATGGCAGCAACACACGCTTGCAAAGAAGTTGTTTGGCTTAGTTGTTTGTGTTCTGATACTGGTTTTGATGCAGGGAAAATTACTATTTGCTGTGACAGTCAGAGTGCCATTTGTTTGGAAAAATATCCTACTTTCCATGCCAGGACGAAGCACATCGATGTGTAGTATCACTTTGTTAGGGATATGGTGGAGGATGGAAAGGTCTCTTTAGAGAAGGTGGATACTTTGAAGAATGTTGTAGATGCATTGACAAAGCCAGTGAGCACAGACAAGTTCAGATGGTGTGTAAGCTCGATGGGCCTTGGGGCCTATGATCATCAGTAAATTTGAAGTCTGCAGGAAGCTAGTAAGTCTTCGTCAAGTGGGAGCTAGTTGGAAACAGGTGCCTCAACTTATGGCTTGTACCTCTAAGAAATACTTGGCGAATTTCCTTCTTTTTTTGTCCTTTATTGCTTTACTGCTAGGAAAATTCTTTAGAGGCGCGGTTGTGCAGTTTACCGCTTTATTGCAATCCTCTTTCATTCAGCCCGTGGTGTTACTGCCATACTATGATGGCATTTTGGCCATGTCGCGGTGGCACAATAAGCCATGATGGTCAGTGTAGACAGTTACCTCTATACCGCAGAGGGTTACGC